>JASDQU010585944.1:20815-31387 GCA_032191745.1 Picea mariana | reverse complement strand
AGCGAAATGCTGATCTCTTGCCACGTGTCCTCTGGATCCAACGATTGATAGTCCTTCACACTCCGATCCGACGGCTGAGGTATAATCTCCTCCTCTGCGTGCTCCTCCTATCTGGACTCTGATCTAACGGCCATCAGGCATTCTGGATTGGTGATCCAACGGCCACTGTCACTCCTCCTCCTGAGCTTTGGCTTTCTCAAACCTCTAAGTGTCAAAGGCCACGACCTTTGATCCTTTTACGAGCCTTGATGACTTGGACCTCGTCTGCGTTTCTGGGAACGCTATCTCTCCTGAGCTTTGGTAATGGAATTCACCTCGGCCATGGCGCCCACTTGCGTTCTGCGTGCAACTCTGCACTATTCCTTCTCAGCTTCTCGACCTTGTCCTTCCGTGTCTTCGTTGCTGGCTATTGTTCTTTCCATGTACACTCTGTTTGTAAACCTGCCATCATCGTTGTTGTTCTTACAATCAATGACAAGCACACCCTGCTTATAAACATGCCAACACTTTTAGGGTGACGTTATCCCCTTCTAGGGAAAATGCAGCATCCTAGAGCAAAACGTTAGTCCTACTTGAGCTTCTCCAACTTGCCACACGTGCCAAAAATGCCCCAGTTGTCTCCCAAAGCGTCCATGCTGCTAGGTGATGTCATGGTCATGAAGGTTTACATCCTAGGCCTTCCAAGGCCAACGTTCCACTGAAAAGGGCACAATCCCCCTAGGTCAAGCTCTGTCGGGGTGCCTCTTCAAGACGTCGTCCTTCTCTCCTGTGCAAACCCCTCTGTCCGGTCTCTTCCCCCTGCTGGGGTCTCAACATCCATTTGGTGGGATCTTCGGCTCCATGGAGGTCCGAACTGATCATTTCCCCATGTGTATCGGTCCAACATGGTATATGTCCATCGGGCATGATCCTGCACATCAACAGCTACGCCCTCCATGGGCTCATAAGTCACAGGGATCATAGCAATGTCAGTCACATCTCATCATCAATATTATTAAACATGTGCATAAAACCCCTATTACCCCAGTTAAAATCTCAAAGACATTATACAAGCCTGCAATACAAGTTTGGAGAAAGTGACAGGGCATCTTATTGGGCTAGTGTCCACTGGAAGAGGAAATTTTCCGGAAGAGACTTCATCTGAGTCATGTAAGTGGGTGATGTGGACAAGGGATGTCCAGGCAAGTGGGTGCAGTGAGAGCAGAGGATGCAAAATTTTTACCTGTAGGTGCCTTTGTAGAAGGCGAGCTGCACCTGTCCTGGATGCAATTTTTTCCATGTCCATTCATGCCTTTTATTATTTATTGTTTTTTCTTCAAGAATCTAATCAGGGGACACTGCCTTGGCATGGTGACCAGTGGTGACAGCGTTACCCACAAGTAATTTCACAGAAATGAGAAGGTTGGCTCATGATGAGACCCCCTTTTTCTTGGCCATGCAACCGAGAGTCACTACCCTGGCGTGGTAACCAGCTGGTGGTAATGTCATACTGCTAGGTACCCATGGACCTAATAGGCTGGCTCGTGATAACCCCTTATCCTCTGATTAGGTCTTGTTTTATTATTTTTACGGGTCCCTCTTGTTTCTTGCTGAGAAGCCTTTTATTGTTTTCTCGGGATCCCTGGGCGAAGCATCTCGAGGTTTATTTTAGGCTTTTATCTTTTGCCAGCTTTCTTTTACCTTCTAGGCCTTTAGCCCCTTCTTCCCAAGAGGTAAGGTGCAATCCTCAAATGATAGGTCAACCCAGTGCCCAGACAAGTGTAATGGGATAGATGACCGGGAAGCAAGATGAAAAAGTGGTGTCATGACGGGAGCGGACGATGACTTTTCATAAATCCACCCAGTGGCAAACCAAAACCTACAGACACAGGCTTACTAGGGCATCCTGTCATTCCCCCAGACATGGTCAAGTGGGCAAGTATAAGATCTAAGCATTTGTTAGAAACAAAAGGAATTAAATGCACATATTCAAAGGTTTTGAAGATCAGAGTGACACATACCATGATACTCGGACTCATTACCTCATGGAGCAAGAACCATCTCTGACACAAGACCAAGTCGATGGTGATGGATGTTGTTGCTGCTGGCAAAGTAGGGTCACTAAAAGGGAGAAATGATGGGCCCTCCAGGGCCATACTAAAGTCAATTCGACTCTCAGTACTCCATGTCTAGGACCTGTTGGCCTTGAGACATGATCTCCTAGTTATCCCTAAAAGTGGGGGATAACACGTTAGTAAAGATCGTAAAAGGTCCTTTGAGAATTAACTAGTTTATAGGTAATTTTGAAGACGCTCTCGATACTCATTCAACTAGACCACATCCAAATGCCAATCCTTTCAAAGAAAAAATTCAATACATCAATTTGAAAATTATGACAAAAATGTAATAAAAGGTGTCAAGGTGCCTTTCCTTACCTTGCCATGCCATACTTTGCCATGCCATGGCTTGCCTTTGCATGCCTTTCCTTGCCATGTGCTGCCATGCCATGCCATGGCTTGCCTTTGCATGCCTTGTCTTGCCATGTGTTGCCATGCCATGCCATGGCTTGCCTTTGCATGCCTTGCCTTGCCATGTGCTTCCATGCCATGCCTTGCTATCGTATGGTATGCCTTTCCATGCCATGCCCCTCCATTCCATACCTTGCAATGCCATTCCTTGCATTCACTTTCCATGCCTTGTCTTTCCATACCATGCCTTTCCATATCATGCCTTGCCTTTCCATGCTATGTCATGTCGTGCCTTAAGGTTTTTATTCCCTGAGGAGGAATTGGCCAAGAGTCCCCGAAATGGTTTGGGATGCCACTTGCAACTGGGCATAAAACGAAAACCGAGACTCGAATGGAGGATCTGTCGACTTTGATGGATTACTGGGATAGGATTTCAGCTAGAGCACCACTCACTCTCAAGTGCCATGCCTCGAAATTTTATTTACTCATTGATTTCGAGAATTAGGTTTTGAGAAGTAATGCAACATTTGGATTTAGGGGTCCAATTTATGAAACCATGCCTCAGGATCGGATGGACAATGTGGTCACATAGTCCATGCCTAAACAAGCTTGCAACATCTCACGGAACTCAAAAATGCTGCTCCGTTAGGTTTTTATGGCCTGAGGAGGAATTGGCCAAGAGTCCTCGAAATGGTTTGGGATGCAACTTGGAACTCGGTATATAACGAAAACTGAGACTTGGATTGAGGAACCGTCGTCTTCGTTGGATTTCTGGCACAAGATTTCAGCTAGAGCACCCCTCACTCCAGGGTCCAATCCCTCGTAATTTTTGTTTTTCATCGATTTTGAGAACTAGGGTTTTTCTCAGTAAGAAGCAATGCAACATTTGGATTTAGGGGTCCAATTTATGAAACCATGCCTCAGGAGCGGATGAACAATGTGGTCACATAGTCCATGCCAAAACAAGCTTGTAGCATCTCACAAAACTCAAAAATGTTGCTCCGTTAGGTTTTTATGCCCTGAGGAGGAATTGGCCAAGAGTCCCCAAAATGGTTTGGGATGCCACTTGCAAATAGGCATAAAAAGAAAACCGAGACTTAGATTGAGTAACCGTCGACTCCGATGGATTACTGGGATAGGATTTCAGCTAGATCACCCCAATCTCGGGTGCTATGCCTCGGAAGTTACTTTACTCATTGATTTCGAGAATTAGTGTTTGACTCAATTTGAAGCAATGCAACATTTTGATTAAGGGGTCCAATTTATGAAACCGTCCCTTGTTAGAAGACCGATAATGTGGTCACCTAGTCCATGCCTAAACAAGCTTGCAGCATCTCACGGAACTCAAAAATGTTGCTCCATTAGGTTTTTATGCCCTAAGGAGGAATTGGCCAAGAGTCCCCAAAATAGTTTGAGATGCGACTTGCAACTCAGTATATAACGAAAATCGAGACTCGGATTGAGGAACTGTCCTCTCCATTGGATTCTTGGCATAGGATTTCAGCTAAAGCACCCCTCACGCACGGATCCAATCCCTCGTAAGTTTTGTTTTTCATCGATTTTGAGAACTAATGTTTTGCTCAGTAAGAAGCAATGCAACATTTGGATTTAGGGGTCCAATTTATGAAACCATGCCTCAGGAGTGGATGGACAATGTGGTCACATAGTCCATTCCTAAACAAGCTTGCAACATCTCACAAAACTAAAAAATGTTGGTCTGTTAGATTTTTATGCCTTGAGGAAGAATTGGACAAGAGTCACTGAAATGGTTTGGGATGCTACTTGCAACTAGGCATAAAAATAAAATCGAGACTCGGATTGAAGAACAGTTAACTTCGATGGATTACTGGGATAGGATTTTAGCTAGAGCACCCCTCACTCTCGGGTGCCATGCCTCAGAAGTTGCTTTACTCATTGATTTCGAGAATTAGTGTTTTTTTCAGTTTGAAGCAATGCAGCATTTGGATTGAGGGGTCCAATTTATGAAATCATCCCTCGTGAGCAGATCGATAATGTGGTCACCTAGTCCATGCCTAAACAAGCTTTCAACATCTCATGAAACTCAAAAATGTTGCTCAGTTAGGTTTTTATGCCCTAAGGAGGAATTGGCCAAGAGTCCCTGAAATTGTTTGGGATGCGATTTACAACTGGGCATAAAACAAAAATCGAGACTCGGATTGAGGAACCTTCGACTCTGATGGATTACTAAGATAGGATTTCAACTAGACCACCCCTCACTCCCGGGGTCCAATCCTCGAAACTTGTTTTACTCATTGATTACGAGAACTAGTGTTTTGCTCAGTTTGAAGCAATGTAACATTTGGATTAAGGGGTCCAATTTATGAAATCGTCCCTCAGGAGCGGATGGATAATTTGGTCATCTAGTCCATGCCTAAACAATCTTGCAGCATCTCACGGAACAAAAAAATGTTGCTCCGTTAGTCTTTTATGGCCTTAGGAGAAATTGGCCAAGAGTCCCCGAAATGGTTTGGGATGCGACTTGCAACTGGGCATATCACGAAAATCGAGACTCGGATTGAGAAACCGTCATCTCCTTTGGATTCCTGGCACAGGATTTTAGCTAGAGCACCCGTCACTCCCAATTCCAATCCCTCGGAAGTTGTTTTTTTCATCAATTTCAAGAACTGGTGTTTTGCTTAGAAATAAGCAATGCAAAATTTGGATTTAGGGGTCCAATTTAGGAAACCATGTCTCGGGAGCAGATGGACAATGTGGTCACCTAGTCCATGCCCAAACAATTATGCAATATCTCATGGAACTCAAAAATGTTGCTCCATTATGATTTAATTCCTTGAGTAATTGGACAAGAGTCCCTGAAATGGTTTGGGATGCCACTTGCAACTAGGCATAAAACGAAAATCGAGACTTGGATTGAGGAACCGTCGACTTTGATGGATTACTGGGATAGGATGTCAGCAAGAAAAACCCTCACTTCTGGGTCCAATCCCTTGGAATTTGTTTTTTCATCGATTTTGAGAACAAGGGTTTTGCTTAGTTTGAAGCAATGCAACATTTAGATTTAGGGGTCCAATATATGAAACCATGCCTTGGGAGTGGATGGATAATGTGGTCACATAGTCCATGCCTAAACAAGCTTGCAACATCTCATGGGACTCAAAAATGCTGCTCTGTTAGTTTTTTATGCTCTGAGGAGGAATTGGCCAAGAGTCCCCGAAATGGTTTGGGATGCGAGTTGCAATTAGGCATAAAATGAAAACCGAGTCTCGGATTGAGGAACCATCGACTTCGATGGATTACTGGAATATGATTTCATCTAGAGAAACCTTCACTCCCGGATTCCATGCCTCAGAAGTTTCTTTACTCAATGATTTCTAGAACTAGTGTTTTGCTTAGTTTTGAAGCAATGCAACATTTGGATGAAAGGATCTAATTTATGAAATTGTGCCTCGGGAGCAGATGGACAATGTGGTCACATAGTCCATTCCTAAACAAGCTTGCAACATCTCACGGAACTCAAAAATGATGCTTCGTGAGGTTTTTATGCCCTGAGGAGGAATCGGCCAAGAGTCCCTGAAATGGTTTGGGATGCGACTTGCAACTAGGCATAAAACAAAAAACCGAGACTTGGATTGAGGAACCATCGACTTCGATGAATTTATAGGATAGGATTTCATTTAGACAACACTCCCGGGTTCCATGCCTCTGAAGTTTCTTACTCATTGATTTCGAGAACTAGTGTTTTGCTCAGTTTGAAGCAATGCAACATTTGGATTAAGGGGTCCAATTTATGGAATCGTATCTCGGAAGCAGATGGATAATGTGGTCACCTAGTCCATGCCTAAACAAACTTGCAGCATCTCACGAAACTCAAAAATGTTTCTCCGTTAGTCTTTTATGCTCTGAGGAGGAATTGGGCAAGAGTCCACGAAACGATTTGGGATGCGACATGCAACTGGTCATATCACAAAAACCGAGACTCAGATTGAGGAACCGTCATCTCCGTTGGATTCCTGGCATAGGATTTTAGCTAGGGCACCCATCACTCCCAGTTCCAATCCCTCAAAAGTTGTTTTTTTCATCGATTTCGAGAACCAGTGTTTTTCTTAGTAAGAAGCAATGCAACATTTGGATTTAGAGGTCCAAGTTAGGAAACCATGTCTTGAGAGCAGATGGACAATGTGGTCACCTAATCCATGCCTAAAAAAGCATGCAACATTTCATGGAACCCAAAAATGCTGCTCCGTTAGGATTTTATGCCTTGAGAACGAATTGGCATTTGGGATGACACTTGCAACTGGGCATAAAATGAAAAATTAGACTCGGATTGAGGAACTAGAATCCGATGGATTTCTAGGATAGGATTTCAACTAGACCACCCCTCACTCCCGGGTGCCATGCCTCAGAAGTTTATTTACTCATTGATTTTGAGAACTAGAGTTTTAATAAGTTTGAAGCAATGCAATATTTAGTTTAAGGGGTCCAATTTATGAAAGCATCCCTTGGGAGTGGATGGATAATGTGGTCACCTACTCCATGTCTAAACAAACTTGCAACATCTCATGAAACCCAAGAGTCCTCGAAATGGTTTGGAATGCGGCTTGCAATTGGGCATATCACAAAACCGAGACTAGGATTGAGGAACCTACGTCTCCGTTGGATTCCTGGCATAGGATCTAAGCTAGAGCACCCGTCACTCCTAGTTCCAATCCCTCGGAAGTTGTTTTTTTCATCAATTTCGAGAACTAGTGTTTTGCTCAGTAAGAACCAATGCAACTTTTGGATTTAAGGGTCCAATTTAGGAAACCATGCCTCGGGAGAGGATGGAGAATGTGGTCACTTAGTCTATGCCTTAACAAGCATGCAGCATCTCATGGAACTCAAAAATGTTGCTCCGTTAAGATTTTATGCCATGATGAGGAATTAGACAAGAGTCCCCAAAATGGTTCGGGATGCCACTTGCAACTGGGCATAAAACAAAAATTGAGACTCGGATTGAGGAACCGTCAACTTCGATGGATTATTGGGATGAGATTTCAGCTAGAGAGACCCTCACTTCCGGGTCCAATCCTTTGGAAGTTTTTTTCATCGATTTTGAGAACTAGTGTTTTGCTTAGTTTGAAGCAATGCAACATTTGGATTTAGGGATCCAATATATGAAACGATGCCTTGTGAGCAGATGGAAAATGTGGTCACATAGTCCATGCCTAAACAAGTTTGCAGCATCTCACGGGACTCAAAAATGCTGCTTTGTTAGATTTTTATGCCCCGAGGAGGAATTGACTAAGAGTCCCCGAAATGGTTTCGGATGTGACTTGCAATTAGGCATAAAACGAAAATCGAGTCTCGGATTGAGAAACCGTCGAATCTGATGGATTACTGGGATATGATTTCATCTAAAGCACCCCACTCCCGAGTGCCATGCCTCAAAAGTTGCTTTACTCATTGATTTCGAGAACTAATGTTTTGCTCAGTTTGAAGCAATGCAACATTTGGATTTAAGGATCCAATTTATGAAATCGTGCCTCGGGAGTAGATGGACATTGTGGCCACATATTCTATGCCATAACAAGCTTGCAACATCTCACAAAACTAAAAAATGCAACTCTGTTAGGTTTTTATGCCCTGATGAAGAATTGGCCAAGAGTCCTCGAAATGGTTTGGGATGCGACTTGCAACTTGGCATAAAACGAAAACCGAGATTCAGATTGAGGAACCGTCGACTCCGATGGATTTCTAGGATAGGATTCGAGCTATACCACCTCTCACTCCTAGGTGCCATGCATCGGAAGTTGTTTTATTCATTGATTTCGAGAACTAGTGTTTTGCTCAGTTTGAAGCAATGCAACATTTGGATTAAGGGGTCCAATTTATGAAATCGTCCTTCGAGATTGGATGAATAATGTGGTCACCTAGTCCATGCCTAAACAAGCTTGCAGCATCTCACGAAACTCAAAAATGTTGTTCTTTTAGTCTTTTATGCTCTGAGGAGGAATTGGCCAAGAGTCCCCGAAATGGTTTGGGATGCGACTTGCAACTGGGCATATTACAAAAATCGAGACTCGGATTGAGGAACCGTCGTCTCCGTTGGATTCCTGGCATAGGATTTTAGATAGAGCACCCATCACTCCTAGTTCCAATTCCTCGAAATGTTTTTTTTCATCAATTTTGAGAACTAGTGTTTTGCTTAGTAAGAAGCAATGCAACATTTGAATTTAGGGGTCCAATTTAGGAAACCATGCCTTGGGAACAGATGGACAATGTGGTCACCTAGTCCATGCCTAAATAAGCATGTAACATTTCATGGAACTCAAAAATGTTGTTCCGTTACGATTTTATGCCCTGAGAAGGAATTGGCCAAGAGTCCCCGAAATGGTTTGGGATGCCACTTGCAACTCGGCATAAAAAAAACACCGAGATTCGGATTGAGGAACCATTGACTTCGATGGATTACGGGGATAGGATTTCATCTAGAGCACCCCTCATTCCCTGGTGCTATGCGTCGGAAGTTTTTTTACTCATTGATTTCGAGAGCTATTGTTTGGCTCAGTTTGAGGCAATGCAACATTTTGATTAAGGGGTTTAATTTAAGAAACCGTCCCTTGTGAGCGGATCGATAATTTGATCACCTAGTCCATGCTTAAACAACCTTGTAGCATCTCACGAAACTCAAAAATGTTACTCCGTTAGGTTTTTATGCCCTGAGGAGCAATTGGCCAAGATTCCCGAAAATGGTTTGGGATGCGACTTGCAACTCGGTATATAACGAAAAACTGAGACTCGGATTGAGGAACTGTCATCTCTGTTAGATTCCTGGCATAGGGTTTTAGCTAGAGCATTCCTCACTCTCGGGTGCCATGCCTCGGAAGTTACTTTATTCATTAATTTCACGAATTAGTGTTTGGCTCAATTTGAAACAATGCAACATTTGGATTAAGGGGTCCAATTTATGAAACCGTCCCTTGGGAGCGTATGGATAATGTGGTCACCTATTCCATCCTTACAAAAACTTGCAACATCTCATGGAACTCAAAAATGTTGTTCCATTAGTCTTTTATGCCATGAGGGAGAATTGGCCAAGAGTCCCCGAAATGTTTTGGGATGTGACTTGCAACTGGGCATATAATGAAAACCGAGACTCGGATTGAGGAACCGTGTGCTCTGTTGGATTTCTGGCATAAGATTTTACCTAGAGCACTCCTCACTCTCGGTTCCAATCCCTCGGAAGTTGTTTTTTTCATCGATTTCAAGAAATAGTGTTTTGCTCAGTAAGAAGCAATGTAACATTTGGATTTAGCGGTCCAATTTATGAAACTGTGCCTCGGGAGCGGATGGACAATGTGGTCACCTAGTTCATGCCTAAACAAGCATGCAACATCTCATGGAACTCAAAAATGTTGCTCCGTTAGACTTTTATGCCCTGAGGAGTGTTGCCGTCCTAATGCACACTTACTAACGTGAGCTAAGTCCAACTCACTTAGTGTGCCCTCGGAGACACAATGTCTAGGTTCCAAGTCCACACTGTCACCTTGAATGGAACCTCTTCCTTCTAGGCTTACTCCTAGAGAAGCCAAGGGGGGTAGTCCCTAGTTACTAAGTTAATTTTAATGTTAAGGTTCTAGGAGTTAGTTTTAATTCGTTATAGGCCAAAAGGGGAAAACTAGCCTAAGATGATCAAGCAGCAAATGCAAAGTGCAAGTCTAATCTATATGAAAGTCAGCCCTTTCCCTAGGTCAACTAAGACTAGTGCCTAAGGTTGGGCAATGGGGTCAACTAAGGTTTGAGGGAGGTTTATTACAAAAGTTTTACAACAAGTTAAACTACCCCAAACCACAAATTACATTTATACAAAAGAATTCTAAGTGTTACAATGTTTACAACATTACACAAAGGATACAAAGATATACAAGATACAACAAGATGTAAGTGATTTACACACATAAGCCAAGCATGCCCCAATAGAAGTTACTCTATTGGACTGCCTTCACTGGCAACAATCACACAAAGCACTCAAGAACCAAGGAAAGTGATGCCTCCCCAAGTGGGATACTCAACACTTTCCTGATTCACACCACAATAAGCAAATAAATAAGATATTCAACAACTAACTTAATTGCTCATGTAAACATAAAAGACATAAACATGT
>JASDQU010585944.1:0-13910 GCA_032191745.1 Picea mariana | reverse complement strand
TATTTACTCATTGATTTTAAGAATTAGTGCTTTTCTCAGTTTTGAAGCAATGCAACATTTGGATTAAAGGATCCAATTTATGAAATTGTGCCTCGGGAGCAGATGGACAATATGGTCACATAGTCCATTCCTAATAAAGCTTGCAACATCTCACGGAACTCAAAACTGCTGCTCTGTGAGGTTTTTATGCCCTGAGGAGGAATTGGCCAAGAGTCCCTAAAATGGTTTGGGATGCGACTTGCAACTGGGCATAAAACGAAAACCGAGACTCGGATTGAGGAACCATCGACTCCGATGGATTTATAGGATAGGATTTCATCTAGACAACACTCCCGGGTTCCATGCCTCTGAAGTTTCTTACTCATTGATTTCGAGAACTAGTGTTTTGCTCAGTTTGAAGCAATGCAACATTTGGATTAAGGGGTCCAATTTATGGAATCGTATCTCGGAAGCAGATGGATAATGTGGTCACCTAGTCCATGCTTAAACAATCTTGCAACATCTCACGAAACTCAAAAATGTTGCTCTGTTAGTCTTTTATGCTCTGAGGAGGAATTGGGCAAGAGTTCCCGAAACGGTTTGGGATGCGACATGCAACTGGTCATATCACAAAAATCGAGACTCGGATTGAGGAACCGTTATCTCCATTGGATTCCAGTCATAGGATTTTATCTAGGGCACCCATCACTCCCAGTTCCAATCTCTCAAAAGTTGTTTTTTTCATCGATTTCGAGAACTAGTGTTTTTCTCAGTAAGAAGCAATGCAACATTTGGATTTAGGGGTCCAAGTTAGAAAACCATGCCTCGAGAGTGGATGGACAATATGGTCACTTAGTCCATGCCTAAACAAGCATGCAACATTTCATGGAACCCAAAAATGCTGCTCCGTTAGGATTTTATGCCCTGAGAATGAATTGGCATTTGGGATGGCACTTGCAACTGGGCATAAAATGAAAACTGAGACTCGGATTGAGGAACCGAAATCCGATGGATTTCTAGGATAGGATTTCAACTAGACCATCTCTCACTCCTAGGTGCCATGCCTCAGAAGTTTATTTACTCATTGATTTCGAGAACTAGTGTTTTGCTAAGTTTGAAGCAATGCAATATTTGGTTTAAGGGGTCCAATTTATGAAAGCGTCCCTCAGGAGTGGATGGATAATGTGGTCACCTACTCCATGTCTAAACAAGCTTGCAACATCTCATGAAACCCAAGAGTCCTCGAAATGGTTTGGGATGCGACTTGCAACTGGGCATATCACAAAACCAAGACTGGGATTGAGGAACCTACATTTCCGTTGGATTCCTGGCATAGGATCTAAGCTAGAGCACCCGTCACTCCTAGTTCCAATCCATCAGAAGTTGTTTTTTTCATCGATTTCAAGAACTAGTGTTTTTCTCAATAAGAACCAATGCAACTTTTGGATTTAGGGGTCCAATTTAGGAAACCATGCCTCAAGAGAGCATGGAGAATGTGGTCACTTAGTCCATGCCTTAACAAACATGCAGCATCTCATGGAACTCAAAAATGTTGCTCCATTAAGATTTTATGCCATGGTGAGGAATTAGACAAGAGTCCCCAAAATGGTTTGGGATGCCACTTACAATTGGGCATAAAACGAAAATCGAGACTCATATTGAGGAACCGTTGACTTTGATGGATTACTGGGATGAGATTTCAGCTAGAGAGACCCTCACTCCCGGGTCCAATCCCTTGGAAGTTGTTTTTTTCATCGATTTTGAGAACTAGTGTTTTGCTTAGTTTGAAGCAATTCAACATTTGGATTTAGGGATCCAATATATGACACGATGCCTTGTGAGCAGATGGACAATGTGGTCACATAGTCCATGCCTAAACAAGCTTGCAACATCTCATGGGACTAAAAAATGTTGCTTTGTTAGATTTTTATGCCCCGAGGAGGAATTGGCTAAGAGTCCCCGAAATGGTTTGGGATGCAACTTGCAATTAGGAATGAAACAAAAATCGAGTCTCGGATTGAGAAACCATCGAATCTGATGGATTACTAGGATATGATTTAATCTAAAGCACCCCACTCCCGAGTGCCATGCCTCAGAAGTTGTTTTATTCATTGATTTCGAGAACTAATGTTTTGCTCAGTTTGAAGCAATGCAACATTTGGATTTAAGGATCCAATTTATGAAATCGTGCCTCGGGAGTAGATGGACATTGTGGCCACATATTCCATGCCTAAACAAGCTTGCAACATCTCACAGAACTAAAAAATGGAGCTCTGTTAGGTTTTTATGCCCTGATGAAGAATTGGCCAAGAGTCCCTGAAATGGTTTGGGATGCGACTTGCAACTGGGCATAAAACGAAAAACGAGACTCAGATTGAGGAACCGTCGACTCCGATGGATTTCTAGGATAGGATTCGAGCTATACCACCTCTCGCTCCTGGGTGCCATGCATCGGAAGTTGTTTTATTCATTGATTTCGAGAACTAGTGTTTTGCTCAGTTTGAAGCAACGCAACATTTGGATTAAGGGGTCCAATTTATGAAATCGTCCTTTAGGATCGGATGGATAATGTGGTCACTTAATCCATGCCTAAACAAGCTTGCAGCATCTCACGAAACTCAAAAATGTTTCTCTGTTAGTCTTTTATGCTCTGAGGAGGAATTGGCCAAGAGTTCCCGAAATGGTTTGGGATGCGACTTGCAACTAGGCATATTACGAAAACCGAGACTCGGATTGAAGAACCATCGTCTCCGTTGGATTCCTAGCATAGGATTTTAGATAGAGCACCTGTCACTCCCAGTTTTAATCCCTCGAAATGTTTTTTTTCATCAATTTTGAGAACTAGTGTTTTGCTTAGTAAGAAGCAATTCAACATTTGGATTTAGGGGTCCAATTTAGGAAATCATGCCTTGGGAACGGATAGACAATGTAGTCACCTAGTCCATGCCTAAATAAGCATGTAACTTTTCAAGGAACTCAAAAATGTTGTTCCCTTACGATTTTATGCCTTGAGAAGGAATTGGCCAAGAGTCCCCAAAATGGTTTGGGATGCCACTTGCAACTCGACATAAAAAAAAAAACTGAGATTCGGATTGAGGAACCATTGACTTTGATGGATTATGGGGATATGATTTCATCTAGAGCACCCCTCACTCCCGGGTGCTATGCGTTGAAAGTTGTTTTACTCGTTGATTTCGAGAACTATTGTTTGGCTCAGTTTGAGGCAATGCAACATTTTGATTGAGGGGTCCAATTTAAGAAACCGTCCCTTGTGAGCGGATCGATAATTTGATCACCTAGCCCATGCCTAAACAACCTTGCAGCATCTCACAGAACTCAAAAATGTTGCTCCGTTAGGTTTTTATGCCCCGAGGAGGAATTGGTCAAGAGTCCCGGAAATGGTTTGGGATGCGACTTGCAACTCGATATATAACGAAAAAATGAGACTCGGATTGAGGAACCGTCGTCTCCGTTAGATACCTGGCATAGGGTTTCAGCTAGAGAACTCCTCACTCTCGGGTGCCATGCCTTGGAAGTTACTTTATTCATTAATTTCACGAATTAGTGTTTGGCTCAATTTGAAACAATGCAGCATTTGGATTAAGGGGTTCAATTTATGAAACTGTCCCTCGGGAGCGTATGGATAATGTGGTCACCTATTCCATCCTTAAAAAAGCTTGCAGCATCTCATGGAACTCAAAAATGTTGTTCCGTTAGTCTTTTATGCCATGAGGGGGAATTGGCCAAGAGTCCCCGAAATGTTTTGGGATGTGACTTGCAACTGGGCATATCATGAAAACTGAGACTCGGATTGAGGAACCATGTTCTCTGTTGGATTTCTGGCATAGTATTTTACCTAGAGCACCCCTCACTCTTGGTTCCAATTCCTCAGAAGTTGTTTTTTTCATCGATTTCGAGAAGTAGTGTTTTGATCAGTAAGAAGTAATGCAACATTTGGATTTAGCGGTCCAATTTAGGAAACTGTGCCTCAGGAGCGGATGGACAATGTGGTCACCTAGTCCATGCCTAAACAAGCATGCAACATCTCATGGAACTCAAAAATGTTGCTCTGTTAGACTTTTATGCCCTGAGGAGTAATTGGCCAAGAGTCCCCGAAATGGTTTGGTATGCCACTTGCAACTGGGCATAAAATGAAAATCGAGACTCAGATTGAGGAACCGTTGACTGGGAAATGATTTCATCTAGAGCACCCCTCACTCCCGAGTTCCATGCCTCAGAAGTGACTTTACTCATTGATTTTGAGAACTATTGTTTTGCTCAGTTTGAAGCAACGCAACATTTGGATTAAGGGGTCCAATTTATGAAACCGTCCCTTGTGAGAAAATCGATAATGTGGTCACCTAGTCCATGCCTAAACAAGCTTTCAACATCTCACAAAACCAAAAAATGTTGCTCTATTAGGTTTTTATGCCCTGAGGAGGAATTGACCAAGAGTCCCCGAAATGGTTTGGGATGCCACTTGCAACTGGGCATAAAATAAAAACCGAGACTCGAATTGAGTAACCATCAACTTCGATGGATTATGGGGATAGGATTTCATCTAGAGCACCCCTCAATCCTGGGTGCCATGCCTCGGAAGTTGCTTTACTCATTGATTTCGAGAACTAGTGTTTTGCTCAGTTTGAAACAATGCATCATTTGGATAAAGGGGTCCAATTTATGAAATCATCCCTAGGAAGCGGATGGATAATGTGGTTACCTAATCCATGCCTAAACAAACTTGCAGCATCTCATGAAACTTTCGGTAGTTTAAATCTCAGGTTTCATATGCCCTTAGCTGCCAAAAGTGTAGATGCCTAGATTTCAGTTAAACAACTGCCAGTTCGTTTCTCAATCGGTTTTGAGGTCGTTTTTCATATTTTATACGTGGAAGTCTTATATATTGTATATCTCTTTGATGAGAGTGTAGGGGGAACCTATTTTGAAGAGGGTTTCTATTGAAAACTGAGTTATTTTGAAGATCTCGAATAGCGTAATGCTGGAGACATGTGTTCACTTTATATGTGAGATTCATCACGGTTGATTCCTTTAGTATGTTCTCCGTCTTGTTACATTCATATTGTCTATCTCTTATTTTATCAAGCAAGTTAAAATTTGTTTGGAATTCATTTTGCATGCTCCTTACACATGGTTGATATGTGTTGTGTTTCAATGATGACTAGTCATAATTCGCTCAAGATTAGTGCTCTACACCTAGTTATTAGCCTCCAGTCTTTTTCCTCTAAAGTTGTAGTGAAAATTCATCCTTGTTAGATGTTTTCACTGTGATGGTCTTTTTCTTTTCTTTTCTGCTACCATATCTTGATTATCGATTGCTGAAAGATAGACTTACTTTGCCTCATTTCCCTCAAGTGACATGATCACTACTATTACCCCTTTTCTTTGGTTTTCACTTGACTCTATTGCCCAATAGGCCTTTTCAAATCTGTGCAACCACCAACCTTATCAAAATATCTTGTCTTATAAGAAATCTGGCCTTCTTACTGTGATTACTAAATATTCTTTGAGTAGAGATCCTTTGGATATTGTGATTACTGAATATTCTTTGAGTAGAGATCCTTTGGATATTGAGAGAGCCCTGTCTGAGTGTATTAGGTTAGAAACACACTCTAAAGCAGGTTTCATGTTACCTCGGGGATTGGCTTGCAACAACCCAAGTCAAGTTCCGAGCAATGATTTATTATCTCATTAAAAATGTGTTAAGGCTTGGCTCTATTACAGCCTAGAGTCAACTCTTGCGACAATAGGAGGAATTGACCAAGAGTCCTCGAAATGGTTTGAGATGTGACTTGAAACTGGGCATATCACAAAAACTAAGACTTAGATTGAGGAACTATCATCTTCGTTGGATTCCTGGAATAGGATTTTGGCTACAGCACCCATCACTCTCAGTTTCAATCCCTCCGAAGTTGTTTTTTTCATCGATTTCGAGAACTAGTGTTTTTCTCAGTAAGAAGTAATGCAACATTTGGATTTAGGGGTCCAACTTAGGAAATCATGCCTCAAGAGCGAATGGACAATGTGGTCACCTAGTCCATGCCTAAAAAAACATGCAACATTTCATGGAACTCAAAAATGCTGCTTCGTTAAGATTTTATGCCCTGAGGATGAATTGGCCAAGAGTCCCCAAAATGGTTTGGGATGACACTTTCAACTGGACAAAAAATGAAAACCAAGACTCATATTGAGGAAGCGTCGACTTCGATGGATTTCTAGGATAGGATTTTAGCTAAACCATCCCTCACTCTTGGGTGTCATGCCTAGAAAGTTGCTTTATTCATTGATTTCAAGAACTAGTGTTTTGCTAAGTTTGAAGCAATGCAACATTTGGATTAAGGGGTGAAATTTATGAAATCGTCCCTCGGGAGTGGATAGATAATGTGGTCACCTAGTCCATGCCTAAACAAGCTTGCAGCATCTCACGAAACTCAAAAATGTTGCTCCGTTAGTCTTTTATGCCCTGAGGAGGAATTGACCAAGAGTCCCCGAAATGATTTGGGATGCGACTTGCAACTGGGCATATCAAAAAAACCGAGACTGGAATTGAGGAATCATCATCTCCATTGGATTCCTGGCGTAATATTTTAGCTAGAGCACCTGCCACTCACAGTTCCAATCCATTTAAAGTTGTTTTTTCATCGATTTCGAGAACTAGTGTTTTGCTCAGTAAGAAGCAATGCAACATTTGGATTTATTGGTCCAATTTAGGAAACCATGCCTCGGGAGCGGATGGAGAACTTGGTCATTTATTCCATGTCTAAACAAGCATGCAACATCTCATGGAACTCAATTTTAAGTCCTGATGAGGAATTGGACAAGAGTCCCCGAAATGGGGATGCCACTTGCAACTGGGCATAAAACGAAATTCGAGACTTGGATTGAGGAACCGTTGACTTCGATGGATTAATGGGATGATATTTCAGCTAGAGAAACCCTCACTCCCAGGTCCAATCACTTGGAATTTGTTTTTTCATCGATTTTGAGAACTAGGGTTTTGCTTAGTTTGAAGCAATGAAACATTTGGATTTAGGGGTCCAATATATGAAACCATGCCTTGAGAGCGGATGGACAATGTGGTCACATAGTCCATGCCTAAACAAGCTTGCAACATCTCATGGGACTCAAAAATGCTGCTCTGTTAGCTTTTTATGCCTTGAGGAGGAATTGGCTAAAAGTCCCCGAAATGGTTTGGGATACGACTTGCAATTAGGCATAAAACAAAACCCAGCCTCGGATTGAGGAATTGTCGAATCCGATGGATTAATGGGATATGATTTCATCTAGAGCACCCCTCACTCCCGGGTGCCATGCCTAAAAAGTTGCTTTACTCATTGATTTCAAGAACTAGTGTTTTTCTCAGTTTGAAGCAATGCAACATTTGGATTAAAGGATCCAATTTATGAAATCGTGCCTCGGGAGCAGATGGACATTGTGGTCACATAGTCCATGCCTAAACAAGCTTGCAACATCTCATAGAACTCAAAAATGATGCTATATTAGGTTTTATGCCTTGATGGGGATTTGGCCAAGACTCCTCGAAATGGTTTGGGATGTGACTTGCAACTGGGCATAAAAGGAAAACCGAGACTTGGATTGAGGAACCGTTGACTCCGATGGATTTCTAGGATAGGATTCGAGCTAGACCACTGCTCACTCTCAGGTGCCATGCCTCGGAAGTTGTTTTACTCATTGATTTCGAGAACTAGTGTTTTGCTCAGTTTGACGTAATGCAACATTTGGATTAAGGGGTCAAATTTATCAAATCGTCCCTCAGGAGTGGATGGATAATGTGGTCACCTAGTCTATGCCTAAATAATCTTGCAGCATCTCACGAAACTCAAAAATGTTGCTCTGTTAGTCTTTTATGCCCCGAGGAGGAATTGGCCAAGAGTCCCCGAAATGGTTTGGGATGCAACTTGCAACTGGGCATATTATGTAAACCAAGACTCGGATTGAGGAACCATGGTTTTCATCGGATTCCTGCATAGGATTTTAGATAGAGCACCCGTCACTCCCAGTTCAAATCCCTCGGAAGATGTTTTTTTCATAGATTTTGAGAACTAGTGTTTTGCTCAGTAAGAACCAATGCAACATTTGGATTTTGGGGTCCAATTTAGGAAACTATGCCTCGAGAACAGATGGACAATGTGGTCACCTAGTCCATGCCTAAATATGCATGCAACATTTCATGGAACTCAAAAATGTTGTTCTGTTGGATTTTGTGCCCTGAGGAGGAATTGGCTAAGAGTCCCCGAAATGGTTTGGGATGCCACTTGCAACTTGGCATAAAACAAAAATCGAGACTCGGATTGAGGAACTGTCGACTTCCATGGATTACGGGGATAGGATTTCATCTAGAGCACCCTTTACTCCCAGGTGCCATGCCTCGGAAGTTGCTTGACTCATTGATTTCAAGAACTAGTGTTTGGCTCAGTTTGAGGCAATGCAACATTTGGATTAAGGGGTGCAATTTAAGAAACCATGCTTTGTGAGCGAATCGATACATTGTTCACCTAGTCCATGCCTAAACAACCTTGTAGCATCTCACGGAACTAAAAATGTTGCTCCGTTAGGTTTTTATGCCCTGAGTAGGAATTGGTCAAGAGTCACTGAAATGGTTTGGGATGCGACTTGCAACTAGGTATATAACGAAAACCGAGACTCAGATTGAGGAACCGTCATCTCTGTTAGATTCCTGGAATAGGATTTCAGCTAGAGCACCCCTCACTCTCGGGTGCCATGCCTCGAAAGTTGCTTTACTCATTGATTTCATGAATTAGCGTTTGACTCAGTTTGAAGCAATGCATCATTTGGATTAAGGGGTCCAATTTATGAAACCGTATCTTGCAAGAAGATTGATAATGTGGTCACCTGGTCCATGCCTAAACAAGCTTGCAACATCTCACAAAACTAAAAAATGTTGCTCCGTTAGGCTTTTATGCCCTTTGGAGGAATTGGCCAAGAGTCCCCGAAATGGTTTGGGACGCGACTTGCAACTCGGCATATCATGAAAACCGAGACTCGGATTGAGGAACTGTCATCTCCATTGGATTCCTGACATAGGATTTCAGCTATAGCACCCCTCACTCCTGGGTCCAATCCTTCGGAAGTTATGTTTTTCATCGATTTTGAGAACTAAGGTTTTGCTAAGTTTGAAGCAATGCAGCGTTTGGACTAAGGGGTCCAATTTATGAAATCGTCCCTCGGGAGTGGGTGCATAATGTGGTCACCTAGTCCATGCCTAAACAAGCTTGCAGCATCTCATGAAACTCAAAAATGTTGCTCCGTTAGTCTTTTATGCCATGAGGAAGAATTTGCCAAGACCTCCTGAAACGGTTTGGGATGCGACTTGCAACTAGGCATATCACAAAAACCGAGACTGAGATTGAGGAATCGTCATTTCCGTTGGATTCCTGGCATAAGATTTCAACTATAGCACTCGTCACTCTGAGTTCCAATCTCTCAAAAGTTGTTTTTTTCATCGATTTCGAGAACTAGTGTTTTGCTCAGTAAGAAACAATGCAACATTTAGATTTAGGGGTCCAATTTAGGAAATCATGCATCAGGAGTGGATGGAGAACATGGTCACTTAGTCCATGCCTAAACAAGCATGCAACATCTCATTGAAATCAATTTTATGCCCTGATGAGGAATTGGACAAGAGTCCCCGAAATGGGGATGCCACTTGCAATTGGGCATAAAACGAAATTCGAGACTCGGATTGAGGAACCGTCGACTTCGATGGATTAATGGGATGGGATTTCAGCTAGAGAAACCCTCACTCCTGGGTCCAATCGCTTGGAAGTTGTTGTTTTCATCGATTTTGAGAACTAGGGTTTTGCTTAGTTTGAAGCAATGCAATATTTGGATTTAGGGGTCCAATATATGAAACGATGCCTTGGGAGCGGATGGACAATGTGGTCACATATTCCATGCCTAAACAAGATTGCAGCATCTCATGGGACTCAAAAATGCTGCTCTGTTAGCTTTTTATGCCCTGAGGAGGAATTGGCTAAGAGTCCCCGAAATGGCTTGGGATGCAACTTGGAATTAGGCATAAAACAAAAACTGAGTCTCGGATTGAGGAATTGTCGACTCCGATGGATTAATGGGATATGATTTCATCTAGAGAACCCCTCACTCCCGGGTGCCATGCCTCAGAAGTTGCTTTACTCATTGATTTCAAGAACTAGTGTTTTTCTCAGTTTGAAGCAATGCAACACTTGGATTAAAGGATCCAATTTATGAAATTGTGCCTCAGGAGAAAATGGACATTGTGGTCGCATAGTCCATGCCTAAACAAGCTTGGAACATCTCACGGAACTCAAAAATGCTGCTCCGCTAGGTTTTATGTGATGATGAGGATTTGGCCAAGACTCCCCGAAATGGTTTGGCATGCGACTTGCAACTGGGCATAAAATGAAAATAGACACTCGAATTGAGTAACCATCGAATCCGATGAATTTCTAGGATAGGATTCGAGCTAAACCATCGCTCACTCTTGGGTGCCATGCCTTGGAAGTTGCTTTATTCATTGATTCCGAGAACTAGTGTTTTACTCAGTTTGAAGTAATGTATCATTTGGATTAAGCTGTCCAATTTATCAAATCATTCCTTAGGAGTGGATGACTGATGTGGTCACCTAGTCGATGCCTAAATAATCTTGCAGCATCTCACAAAACTCAAAAATGTTGCTCTGTTAGTCTTTTATGCCCTGAGGAGGAATTAGCAAAGAGTCCCCGAAATGGTTTGGGATGCGAATTGCAACTGGACATATTACGAAAACCGAGACTTGGATTGAGGAACCATGGTTTTCATTGGATTCCTGGCATAGGATTTTAGATAGAGCACTTGTGACTCTCAGTTCCAATCCCTCGGAAGTTGTTTTTTTCATAGATTTCGAGAACTAGTGTTTTGCTCAGTAAGAACCAATGCAACATTTGGATTTAGGGGTCCAATTTAGGAAACCATTCCTCAGGAATGGATGAACAATGTGGTCACCTAGTCCATGCCTAAATAAGCATGCAACATCTCATGGAACTCAAAAGTGTTTCTTTGTTAGGATTTTGTGCCCTGAGGAGGAATTGGCCAAGAGTCCCCGAAATGGTTTGGGATGCCACTTGCAACTAGGCATAAAACAAAAACCGAGACTCGGATTGAGGAACCATTGACTTCGATGGATTACAGGGATAGGATTTCATCCAGAGAACCCCTCACTCCCAAGTGCTATGCCTCGGAAGTTGCTTTACTCATTGATTTCGACAACTAGTGTTTGGCTCAGTTTGAGGCAATGCAACATTTGGATTAAGGAGTGCAATTTAAGAAACTGTCCCTTGTGAGTGGCTCGATACTTTGTTCACCTAGTCCATGCCTAAATAACCTTGCAACATCTCACAGAACTAAAAAATGTTGCTCCGTTAGGTTTTTATGCCCTGAGGAGGAATTGGCCAAGAGTCCCTGAAATGGTTTGGGATGCGACTTGCAACTTGGTATATAACGAAAACCGAGACTCGGATTGAGGAACCGTCGTCTCCGTTAGATTCCTGGAATAATATTTCAGCTAGAGCACCGCTCACTCTCGGGTGCCATGCCTCGGAAGTTGCTTTACTCATTGATTTCACGAATTAGTGTTTGGTTCAGTTTGAAGCAATGTAGCATTTGGATTAAGGGGTCCAATTTATGAAACCGTACCTCGCGAGAAGATTGATAATGTTGTCACCTATTCCATGCCTAAACAAGCTTGCAACATCTCACAAAACTAAAAAATGTTGCTCTGTTAGGCTTTTATGCTCTTTGGAGGAATTGGCCAAGAGTCCCCGAAATGGTTTGGGATGCGACTTGAAACTTGGCATATCATGAAAACTGAGACCCGGATTGAGGAACTGTCATCTCCGTTGGATTCCTCGCATAGGATTTCAGCTATAGCACCCCTTACTCCTGGGACCAATCCTTCGAAAGTTGTTTTTTTCATCGATTTTGAGAACTAGGGTTTTGCTCAGTTTGAAGCAATGTAACATTTGGATTTAGGGGTCCAATATATGAAACCATGCCTTGGGAGTAGATGGAAAATGTGGTCACATAGTCCATGCCTAAAAAAGCTTGCAACATCCCACAGAACTCAAAAATGTTTCTCTGTTATCTTTTTATGCCTTGAGGAGGAATTGGCTAAGAGTCCCCGAAATGGTTTGGGATGCAACTTGCAATTAGGCATAAAATGAAAACCGAGACTTGGATTGAGGAACAGTTGACTCCAATGGATTACTGGGATAATATTTCATCTAGAAAACCTCTCACTCTCTGGTGCCATGCCTCAGAAGTTGTTTTACTCCTTGATTTCGAGAACTAGTGTTTTGCTCAGTTTGAAGCAATGCAACATTTGGATTAAATGATCCGATTTATGAAACTGTTTCTTGGAATAATATGGACAATGTGGTCACGTATTCCATGCCTAAACAAGCTTGCAGCATCTCACAGAACTCAAAAATGCTGCTCCATTAGGTTTTATGCCTTGAAGAGGAATTGGCCAAGAGTCCATGAAATTGTTTGGGATGCGACTTGCAACTGGGAATAAAATGAAATCCGATACTCGGATTGAGGAATCATCGACTCCGATGGATTACCAGGATATGATTTCATCTAAACCACCCCACTCCCAGGTTCTATGCCTCAGAAGTTGCTTTACTCATTGATTTTGTGAACTAGTGTTTTGATCAGTTTGAAGCAATGCAACATTTGGAGTAAGGGGTCCAATTTATGAAATCGTTCCTCGAGAGCAGATGGATAATGTGGTCACCTATTCCATGCCTAAAAGAGCTTGCAACATCTCATGGAACTCAAAAATGTTGCTTCATTAGTCTTTTATGCCATGAGGGGGAATTGACCAAGAGTCCCCGAAATGTTTTGGGATGTGACTTGCAACTGGGAATATCACGAAAACCGAGAGTCAGATTGAGGAGCCATCATCTCTGTTGGATTTTTGGCATAGAATTTTATCTAGATCACCCCTCACTCTCGGTTCCAATCCCTCAGAAGTTGTTTTTTTCATCGATTTCGAGAACTAGTGTTTTTCTCAATAAGAAGCAATGCAACATTTGGACTTAGCGGTCCAATTTAGGAAACCATGCCTCAGGAGCAGATGGACAATGTGGTCTCCTAGTCCGTGCCTAAACAAGCATGCAACATCTCATGGAACCAAAAAATGTTTCTCCGTTAGGCTTTTATGCCCTAAGGAGGAATAGACCAAGAGTCCCTGAAATGGTTTGGGATGCCACTTGCAATTGGGCATAAAACGAAAATCGAGACTCAGATTGAGGAACCATCAACTTCGATAGATTATCGAGATATGATTTCATCTAGAGCACCCCTCACTCTTGGGTTCCATGCCTTAGAAGTTGTTTTACTCATTGATTTCGAGAACTAGTGTTTTGCTCAGTTTGAAGCAATTCAACATTTGGATTAAGGGGTCTGTTGACTGCCCATTTTGCAACGGTGGTCAACTCATGTGCCATGAAGTATTCATCCTTGTTGAAGACAGTTATGGTTCTATTTGGGTATCTGATACCCCAGCACTTAAATTTTTGTAAACGGAATTTCCGCACCCCTGCGTGGGTTTATAATGTAATAATGTCTGCATGGATCATAGTTAGGTCAGGTACCTTGGGTGATCCATTAGGGGAGTTCCTTTCATCGAGGGTTTTTTATCCTTAGGTTGTCGACCAGACAAGCTCTTGGCCGACTTCCCTTGAGTTTTTTCTTCCATTGACTTCCTCCAAAGTGGTGGAAGGCGCTCTGATGGTTTTCATTCTTTGGTAACCTCTTAGGATTATTGTAAATGACCATGCCAGGCAGTGTCTGAAGTTTCGCGGAATTTCGTCGAGTCTAGAATAGTTTTTCTTAATTAATTAAATTTT
>JASDQU010585943.1:25084-35684 GCA_032191745.1 Picea mariana | reverse complement strand
GGAGCTTCCTTCTAGTGGGTGCTAGAGAAACCAGAGAGTTGGTGCTCTCAAACAAGTTACAACTTGTAAAACAAAGGTAGCAGCCTCACATTGAGTTGGTGCTCAATTGTAAATGATGTACAGAATTGAAAAAGACTACCTATCATTTTGAAGAAGAAGAGGTTTTCTCCCTTTATGGGTTTCCTCGTGAAAATCTGTCTCTGTGTGCACTTTATGTGTGATTGATGGTCTTTACTTTTACTGTCCATATGTTGTATGTTGTTGATGATCACTCGAAGGAAGATTAATAATATTTAAAAGGTATAAAATTGTTTAAGCTCATAAACAACTGATTCACCCCCCCCCTCTCAGTTGTTTTAGTATTTCCAACACCGAAGTGATCGCGGACCGTTGATCTCAAATCAACAAGAACCGTTGATCCTTGCAACAGGTAAATATCACCCAGATCACAGATTTTAATCATATCAATGACCACACTTCATTGCGGGGGCGTAAACTTCTCGAACGCTAATTTTCCAAAGTGGTCCTACAATTGGAATCATGGTATTGTTAGAAGTGTATGTGGCAGCTTATGCGGGATTGTGGGGGAAGGAGCGGTGTGGACCCAAACCACCCTTAACAACTTCCGCAATCACGTGCTTATATGACATCAGGTCTCAATGTCACCTCCATCTCACCTCCATCTCACCTCCACTTCCCTCCACTTCATCTACATCCACGTTGTCCACCTGCATGCATCATGTCTTCCTATTGGATGCCCGCCTCCACATCTTCTTGTTCACAACCAGTTCATCACAATGAAAGCGAGGATAAGGGTCAATTATAGTCGAGACGAAGTGTGCTTAGCTTCCAAAAGCTCAGACACAGACAAAGAGTTAAGTTTCAGTCACAGGTCCATGGAGATTGGTTCTAGAACACTTCAATAGACTCCCTCTTACTCAAGCAGAGATCTGTTCATGCAACCAGTTATCTCCAATGGACTCCAAAAGCTCACGGGCATACCATTACTCAACACAGAGCTCCTTTCTGTCACTCCAAGGCCTATTTTCTGCCAATTCAGTTCCTCCAGCGCATGCATCAGTTCTGTCTCAAAGACAGTAATAGTTTTTAGTTAATTAATTCCAGCATTTTCTTAGATTAGATACAAGAGTGGTCTTATGTGTGTGATAAGAACCACTCTTGTTGATTAAGTCTAGTGTCTTAGTAAGGTTAATAATTTTTTCTACAAACAGTTACTTAAAAATAGGTCTCAGTCCCCTAAGGACGAGAACCTTTGCAACTATGTTAAATAGGGGGTCTTTGGATGTTTTGAGGGTCACATTTTTTGGGAAAAGATAGCACTACATCATACTGGTTGGACCTATTCTATGCATGGATTAAATCTCTCTACCTGGTGAACATACTCTTGATGATAGTGTTTCGTTCAAATCTTCATGTGTTTTTATCTTATCTTGAATGTAGTTTTGTATTTGTGCAAAGTACATGTCATTTCCTTTCAGCGGTTGTGTAACTTTTCTTTGTTGATATGCAACCTATGAAAATAGTTAATGCTTGGTGAAGATTTGTTTATATTGTAACCTGAAGGAGTAATTGTGTCTTGATGCACGTTTAATGTCTTGAAATGATATTTTGATTATTGAACTTCTTGCAGCAGATTATTCATTGAGTAGTTTGTTGTTTCTCTTTATTTTCTATTATTTCACTGATCTATCATTATTGTGCCACCATCCAAGGAGGACCCTCATCCATATCATTCTGCCAACCCAACCTTGATTTTCTCTTGATAGAATAACCCTCTAACCAACCAACAAAAAATTAAAAGAATCAATCATTCTAAACCGATAGGTCGCCTAACTTTTCCCTTTAGCAGTCAAGTGCAGACCTTAGGACCAACATCTTCTACCGACGTTGTTGGGGAATGGAGTAACTATTATAACACTAATTTGCACCAGACATGCATACCTGGAATCATGCCATCTCACTTGCCATTTTTTCTAAGCTACCATTTGAATAGCTCTTCAAAAAACCATCCTTTTGAGGGCATACGCGCCCTGCACCACTGTTGCCCACGTGTATACATTGGCTGACCCATTACAGCCCGTGTATACTGACAAAAGCACAAAAAATAGAAAGTTTCAAATGGAATACAGATTTCTGGGTAATTGCCTAAATCATTTGACCACTCATAGTCGGTCACTCAACTAGATAACTGCCCTCTTCTAGCCTATAAAACAAGAGGTAGGGGTCCCATTTGAAAAAGGAAGATAATAGCAAAGAAAATCTACCTTTTTTTGTATTCCCCTTACCCCAATCTTTTGCAACCATTTTGTGAGGAGAAGCATATGTGGAAGCGGTTGGTGCACAGTTGAAGAGGAGCCCAGGACCAGGTTCGAGGAGCAGTGGTCGATCTCACCATTGTAAGTTACTTTTGTGAGGTTAATAAAAAGAACTACTTTTCCCATCCCGCCATAGGAGACTTTAGATGGCCATTTCTGCATGCATTACAGAACCCTTAGTGCTAGTTCGTAGGGGGTTTTCCCACCCACAATAGAATTGGAAATCGTAT
Organism: Picea mariana; assembly: GCA_032191745.1. Taxonomy (NCBI): domain Eukaryota; kingdom Viridiplantae; phylum Streptophyta; class Pinopsida; order Pinales; family Pinaceae; genus Picea; species Picea mariana. Next base: position 33,118 of record JASDQU010585943.1, on the reverse strand, counting down.
TGGGGAATATCTCTAGGGTTTTTGGGAAACATTTTGGAGATTTGGGGCATTTTTAAGGTCCTTTGGTAAAAATACATTTTTTCCAACTTGTTGTATCTAAGTTAGGATTCCACCTCCACTTGTTGTATCTCATTGTCTTTGTCACTTTGCCATAGGATCAACCCCACCGAGTTGCGACACAGAACCATTATTGTTTCTTTAGAAGTGTCGTAATTCAGTGGTAGAGCCTCCCCTTTCATGGATGCCCTAAGTAGATCCTGGTTGCATTTTTGGCGTCCATGTTGTCGTTAATGACTATAGGCTAGGGATTCCTTGTTAGTCTTGTCCTCAATACCAGTTTGAGCCTTATTTTCATGATTCATTATCACTCTTGACCTCACCCTTGGGACTTCCAAAACACAACGTGTCTTCTTTTGAGCCCTTTTCAGACCCTCTAAACATGAAAAGATTGTCGAGCGATCTTGTTGCCCTTCATGCTCGCTAAACTGAAATTTGAAGGCACGTCTGTCTGGCGGTAGTTTACCCCTTTTCGGTCTGGATGGTCAACTGTACGAACAAAGGTATACTCTAGGAGCCTCGGTTCTCTAGAAGAGTATTCTCAGGTATAATTTTACCCCTTTTTTGGGCCTAAGGGACTAAATTTACGAAAAAGGAACCCCCACGGAGTCCATAGTTAATCTCTTTTCAGACTCCCTAAAATTGAAAAGATCGTCGAGTGACCTTGTTCCTTAACACTTGTTAAAATGGTCCAGAAGAACATCTCATACGGAGTCCATAGTTAATCTTTTTTCAAACTCCTTAAATATGAAAAAATTGTTGAGTGATCTTGTCTGTATCACACTCATTAAAATGGTTTTGAATAGACATATTTTCGGTGCTAGTTTACCCCTTTTTCGAACCGAATAGACTACCTTTGAAACAGGTGCCCCAGTGGAGTCTCCTTTTACATTTTTTTAGACTCTCTAAAAATGAAAAACTGTCGAGATTACCTTCTTTGGGCTCGTTAAAAATACATCAAAGGACGTTATCATTATGTCTTGTTAATCACATTTGCATTCCTGCATCTTTTGGCCTAATGTCGGCTCCATGTTGCCTTCAACTGAACCATTTAAAGCATGTCTTATACGCAATCCTTGTAGCACTTTTTGCCTCTGTGTCTTGACATCTTGACCCATGGAGGGATTTTCTCGAATGTCCTTTTCCTGCATATCTTTTCTCGCTCAGAACATTAGTGTGTTCCTTGTGCTTGGAACTAGTATGTTTTAGACACTCGTTCCTCCTTTGTAGCGTATCATTCTTTTATTATTTTTCAAGCTTTCCAACAAATTATTGAAAAAGACAAAAAAAAAAAAAAACCCAAAAAGAGGAAGGGAAAAGTATTTTCTTTTTTGGCAGCACAATGAGTCGCCCTTGGAAAAAGCACATCCTTTCGTTTGTTCGTCAAGCTCCAAGATTTAATATGACCTTAGGAAGCTATTCTCTCTACATAGAACTGTGTCCTCCTCCATTTGGTTATTCTTCCAAACATATGGAGAGTTTGTGTTACCTCCTGCATCATGAACTTAAGTCAATACCATGTTGCCTGAGTCTCATCATTTGTCGTGTTGTTGTCCAAGGGAAGTTTTTACCAAGCTTCAGTTGGCCCTTCTGCAGTTTGTCTCTTGACCTCATGCCCGGCCATCCCAAAAGCCCAATCAATTCTTTTCTTGAAATCATTGAATCCCTAAGCTCGATCATCAAGATCCTCTAGTTTGTTCCTGACGAATCGTCGAAGACCTCTAGGTAGTAAAGTCGTACACCCATATTACACTCCTACCTGAGTTATGAATATTTTGAAGTTGTTGCTTGAGCTCTAAAGGCCTCATCTCTAGCCATTAGGCATCATTTGCTTTTTGAAGATGGATACTCTACATGTATATCTTTTTTTTATTTCGATATGTAGATCTATTGTGTATTGCTCGCGGCTACACTTTATATAGTTATATGACATGGATCTGCAGTGTATTTGATTGGCAGCCATGATTTTATTTCATTCTGAGCATGGGTATGCCCGCCTCGGTGAGACAATTGTTATTTTTCATATGGCACCTCCCAAACTCTAGTCCATGGGCTCACTTGCTTCGTACGTTGGTGAAGATTGGTAATGTATTTTGGCCATCAAATTCTCTTATGAACTCACACATTAGGGGGCATCTATTATAACCCTAATTTGCACTAGACATGCATACCTGGCATCAGGCCATCTCACTTGCCATTTTTTCCAAGCTATCATTTGAATAGCTCTTCAAAAAACCATCATTTTGAGGGCATATGCACCCTACACCACTGCTGCCCACGTGTATACGCTATCTGACCCATTACAGCCCGCATGTACTGACAAAAGCACAAAAAATAGAAAGTTGCAGACGGAATATAGATTTCCAGGTAATTTCCTAAACCATTCGACCACTCATAGTCGATCACTCAACCGGATAACTACCCTCTTCTAGCCTATAAAATAAGAGGTAGGGGTCCCATTTGAAAAAGTAAGATAATAGCAAAAAAGCGCTACCTTTTTTGTATTCCCCTTGCCCCAATATTTTGCAACCATTTTGTGAGGAGAATCATATGTGGAAGCGGTTGGTGCACAGTTGAAGAGGAGCCCAGGACCAGGTTCGAGGAGCAGTGGTTGATCTCACCATTGTAAGTTACTTTTGTGAGGTTGATAAAAAGAAGTAATTTTCCCATCCTGCCATATGAGGTGTTCAATATTCAATTTTGATTATATTTTATTGGAATATCTAACCCATTAAGTTCATATATAAGATGCATGTTTGGATTTATTTGTTTGTATGTTTATGAATGCAAGTTATCTTTGGGAGGAGACTTGCAGTCAAGGAACAACCGAACACAAAAGGATCAACATCAAACGTGGAAGTCAAGGTAGAGTAATTGGATCCTTTTACCCTTGTATTTACATATGAACAATGGGGTCTATGATGGGATGATGGTAAAAAGTAGGAGACTTTAGATGGTCATTTATGCATGCATTACATAACTCTTAGTGCTAGTGCGTAGGGGGTTTTCCCACCCACAACAGTAACAAAATATCTTTCCCTGGGAGAACGACAATTGATCAACTCTAACCTTTGATGGTGAACAAAGATCAAACACAGACAGACTGCCATCTTTCACCTGGCAACTTCACTGAGTAAAATCTAAAGAAGAAATATTGGCACCCAGAAAAGGATTCAACATATCCAAAACTGAGCACAGTAAAGCCTCTAATGCTCATTCTAACCCTGAGAATAACACAGTAGTCTCGGAGCCATATAGGCAACTAAGGAAATCCATTGTATCTCAAAGGTATACTTCCCCCATCAAGGGTAAAGATGCACACAAAGAGCCTATGTCTAATCACAATCACAAGCAGCTCGAACTTGATAGCCCTGAGAATCATAATTCCAAAGGAGCTCAGACATCTTCAACTCCTGATTCCACTTCAACATCCAGTCTTGCATCTACCCCTGTATCTCCCATAAATATTCATATATCTATTATTCAATCCATGGTTGTTAACAGGATGGATTCCATAATTGCTGCCAGATATGCACCCCTAGTTCTGCATGTAGGCTTGCATGCCTTCCCAACTACAGATTACATGAAATATTTACGAAGATATAATGGGGAAGGTGAAGTAATTGTTGAGGAACATCAAGTAGACTTTTACACCTTTGCAGACAACTTTAATATTGATTATACAGATCTGTGGATGAGGTTGTTTGTACAGAGTTTGAATGGGGAAGTCAGAAAATGGTTCAGGGGTATTCCTCTAGCTTCCATTGCAGATATTGAGGCATTAGATGAAACTTCCATAAATCAATGGAAAGATAGGAGAGATACCTCTACTACATCTCTGATTTTGGGGCCCTAAAGAGACAGAGTGGTGAATCCATTTCATATTTCACCAAGAGATTTAATAAGATGTATGGTAGAATTTCAGATGAAATCAAGCCAGCTGAAGCCTCTGCCAAGATCAATTATGCTAATGCATTTGGTGCAGATTTGTCCCTCCTCTTGAGAGAGAGAAGATCAACCACACTATTGTCCATGCAGGAAGTATCCATTGAAGTCGAATCTAATATTTTGGCATCAGACAAACTAAAGACTAGATCTGATAAAGAGAAGAAAAAACAAAGAAACGATGCCCCTACCTCCTCTAACTCGACCACATCTGATCCAAAGCTTGATGAAATGACCAAAACTTTGAAGGATCTGAATTCTGAAATAGCTAAGCTAAAATGGGAATCCAAACAACCAAACAAAGATTTTCAAGGGTGTGGAAATAGAAATCCAAACCAATTTAGAAGGCCTAATGATGCCCCCCAAGTAAAGCAGAGAGAAAGGAGAAATGTTGATGATCAAAGTATAGTGCCCCCTTTACAAAACAATCAGATTGAGGAGATAGATGTAGAAAATGATGTTGTGAATGATGTTGATGTGCTTTTCAATGAAATAGATTATTATACGAGTCACTTAACACAACAAGAATATGAGGTAGCACAATTGTCAAATCAGTTTGATGAGCAGATAGGGGAGGAGGGAGATATACAAGGCCAACCCCAGAAGAAATATGACTTGAGGACAAGAGAAGGGGCTCCCAAAGCCACTACCTCTGATCAAAACAAAAAGGTTGAAGTCCTTCCCAAGCCAAATCCAAAGAAAGATATGTCATCTAAAGCTCAACAACTTCCCCCATCTAAACCTACAGTCTCGGAAATAAAGGAATCTTATAGACCACTAGCCTCTTTCAGCCTAGAACATGAGTTGAGAAAGATCAAGATCCCTGTTCCTTTGATGAAATTGATGAAGAATGAACCTTTCAAAAAATCTATCATGAAAGTTTGCAGCCAACTGCTCCTGGTGTATCTTCTGATGTAATTAGTCTACAGGATGAAAAACCAACCATTACTGTGGGCCCTCACATTGAGGATGGATCCGATGCTTCTCCACCATTCTATATATCTTTGAATGTCCATGATAAGATCATGCATAACTGTCTTATGGACTCTAGAGCCTCACACAATGTTATGCCCAAAGTTGTTATGGAAGAACTAGGTCTGGAGATCACCAAACCTTACCAAGACCTGTACCAAGACCTGTACTCCTTTGATTCTAAGAAAGTGAAATGTTTGGGACTGATAAAAGATATGGTAGTTTCTTTGGCACAGTTACCAATGAAGAGTGTAGTGATGGACATTGTGGTGGTTGACATTCCCCCAAAGTTTGGCATGCTCTTATTCAGAACTTGGGATAAAAATCTTGGAGGATCATTACAAATGGACCTCACTTATGCCACCATTCCTGTGTTTGGAGGTGAACATAGGAGGCTATACAAAGATTTAAGGTTATCCTACATAGTAAGTGATCATCAGAACCCAAGCAATCACCCCATTTATAATGTTGAGGATGAGATTAGTTCATTTGTTTTTCATTTAAATGATGATGAACTTGAAATCTTAGTTAGCCAATGCAGAGATCAGCCACTGACAGGTCAGAAAAACAAGGTATGCAAAATGTATTTCAATGGCTCTTCATCTAAGGAAGGATCAGGTGCAAGTATACTCCTTATTTCCCCTTCAAAAGAAGTGATAACCCTCTCTTATAAGTTGGAGTTTGAGACTACTAATAATATAGTTGAATATGAAGCTCTTGTGTTGGTACTGAGGGTTTCCAAAGACATGGCCAGTGATTGTATAGTAGTTTTTGGTGATTCTGAGTTAATCATCAATCAAGTAAGGAACATCTATCAGGCTAAGCAACAGAGGCTCAAGCAATACAGAAACAAGGTATGGGATCTGATCGATAATTTATTTCTAGCATTTAACATTTCTTTCATTCCCAGATAACAGAATCAGAAGTTTGATTCGTTGGCCTTAGCTTCCAGCACTTTCAAGCCTCCCATTGTCCCAAATATTAAATATCAGGTGGAAATCAAACACAGAACATCCATACTAAACAACATAAATCACTAGCAAGTATTTAGTGATGATTTAGAGTTGCAGAGATTTCTACACACCATTGATGAATTCTCCAATATCTCAATTGATCAAGAAAGTCAAGAAGGTGAAAATGAAAAATTAGAAGATGAGCAAGCATCTCATCTACTGAAGACAGTGGTTGGTCATGATATTGTGGAGATGAAAACTAATCACATCCCAAGAGGACTAGTGCCATTGGAAAGGTTGTTTGGCAGTAATGATGTTTACAAAGGACATGCCATGAAGAATCAAGAAAGAGAGATAAAAAAATTGCAATATTGGGACCACTGAGAATCCCAAGATCATCAAGTTGTCCAAAGCAATAGCTGTAGAACAAAAGGACATGTATGTCAGTCTCATAAAAAAATTTGTTGATATTTTTACATGGTCCTATGAAGATTTGAAGACATTTGACATTGACATCATCGAGCACAAGATCCCTCTAAAAAATGGCTCCAAGCCATTCAAACAGAAGATTAGGAAATTTAATCCCATGCTAATGTCCATAATTGAGAAAGAGATGAAAAGAATGTTGGATGTAAAGATTATTGTACCATTGAGGTATTCAAACTGGGTGGCCAACTTAGTACCTGTAAGGAAGAAAAGTGGGGAGATACGCTTATGTGTTGATTTCAGAAATCTCAACAAGTGTTTTCTAAAGGACAATTACCCCCTCCCCAAGATGGATCATATTTTACAGAGGGTAGTAGGTGCACACATAATTTACTTGTTGGATGGATACTCCGGTTATAACTAGATAAGAGTGTGTGAAGAGGATAACAAAAAAATAGTATTCACTACCCCATGGGGGACATTCATGTATGAAAAGATGCCCTTTGGGCTGATGAACGCAGGGGACACTTTTCAGAGGGCCGTGAACATAGCTTTTGTGGGGGTAAAAGAAAAATTTATGGTTATATACTTGGATGACGTCACCATTTTCTCCAAGTCCGATGAGGAACATTTGTAGAATTTGGAGCAGGTTTTCAAGAAATGCAGGAGGTATGGAATATCTCTCAATCCTAGGAAGTCTCAGTTTTCCATGCCAGAAGGGAAGCTCCTGGGCCACATCATATCAGCAAGAGGAATAAAAATAGATCCAAAGAGAGTTTGTGCCATTCAAGAGATTGAGATCCCCAGAAATAAAAAGGTTTTCTAGTCTTTTATTGGTAAGATAAACTTCCTCGGACTTTTTGTGCCAAATTTTGATGAAATTATGAAGCCTATTACTAACATGTTGAAGAAATATGTTGTGATAAAATGGTCCTTGGAGGCAAAATCAGCTTTCCAAACAATCAAGCAAGCTTTATTCGAAGCACATGTATTGGCCAACTCTAACTATACCAAATATTTCTTCATCTTCTCCTTTTGCCTCAGAGGAAACCATCGATGTTGTATTGCTGCAGAAAAATGAAGAAGGGCATGAGAAGCCAATAGCCTTTTTCCACAGAGCCCTCCGAGATGTTGAGCTGAAGTATGATATATTAGAGAAGCAAGCTTATGCACTGGTCAAAGCACTCAAGGCCTTCATGGTTTATGTTCTACAGTCTAGCATAACAACCTTTGTTCCTAGTAGCAGTTTCAAAGAGATTCTGGTCCATCTAAACAGTGAGGGAAAAAGAGGGAAGTGGATTGTCAAACTATTGAAGTATGACCTACACATAAATCCCACCAAGTTGATCAAGGGGCAAGGATTGGCCAAGTTGTTATCAGAATCAAATTGTAAGGTGATAGAATTACATCAAATCTTCACCCAATCAGATGCACCCATCATGCATCCTAGACAAGACAACTTACAAATATTTGAAAACTACTCCTCTTCACCTTGGTATAAAAACATCATTTATTTTCTACAGCATTTTTAATGTCCACCAGATGTGAAGAAGGCAAAGGCTAGGTCTCTCAAATTGAAGGCTATCAAATTATGCATTTCAAACCAGAGCTTGTATTGGAGGGATCCTGCTGGCATCCTGTTAAGATGCCTTGATGAAAATGAATCCAAACAAGTCACAAC
>JASDQU010585942.1:40784-63099 GCA_032191745.1 Picea mariana | reverse complement strand
GAGACCAATTGAAAGCGTAATTACCAACAACAGTTCTCCACCAAAGGATGTTGAGCCAAGGCACCAGGAGCTCTGAACCACACCCGCGTCTCCAAACACAGAGCAGAGCCAAGGGCGAAACGAGAGAAAACCAATAATCCGACCGCATATCCCCATGCCCACCTTTAGCATTGCACTCGCCGAGATCATAAATGCTCGCTCGCTCGAGGAGTCCTCCCATTGCAGTGCGTTTATGTCGAGCCTGCATCCGTAATACGAGAATTAAGGGGAGGGCTGTCCACATTTAAGCCCTGACTTAAAACGCAGCCAGTTGTCACGCTTGCTCCAGCTGTCACCCCATACGGGGCAAAGTATATTAAAATGTTATAAAAATTTCAGTTAATAAAAATTATTTTTTAATATTATAAATTTAAAAAACATTTTTTTGAGGTTAAAATTAAGGTGAATTTTCATAATTTTTATAATAAGAATAATTTACTAAAATATACTTTAAAATAAATTCATTTATAAAATTTATGATTAAAAAATTGAATCTAAACAACATTTCCTTTTAACATATTCTATTTACAATAATATAAAATATGACTTAATTATTTTCATAATTTTATTTCTCAGAAAATAAAATGTCTTGAGATCTTTATTTTAACTATAAAAAAAAGATTTGATTTGATTTTTTATTTGTTTTATAACTTTGATTTACTTTTAAAAAATTGAAGCTAAACAACATTTTCTTTTAAGTATTTTATTCACAATAATATAAAATAGACTTAATTATTTTCATAATTTTATTTTTCACAAAATAAAATGTCTTGACATCTTTATTTAAACTATAAAAAGATTTGATTTGATTTTTTATTTGTTCAGTAACTTTGATTTGCTTTTAAAATAATAAACATCATAAATATGAATGATGTTTTGAACCAACGACTTTAATATCACAGAGTGCCTAAAAAACATACTCCATTAACATACTCCATCACCGATTGTTTTACACCTCTGGAACTACATCATAAATATTAATATTATAAATAATATTAATTTATAATTATTACAAAATTTACATTAATACATTCTACTCTTACTTTATTATATTTTACATCAACAAATATTTTTTCAATGTGAAAGCCACTAAGCTTGAAGATCATAAAAAATGATTGATTTTAATAACGTCCAAGAAGTTGAAGAATTTAAAGTTGAACATCTTCACATTCTTTTCGATATCGAACATTGGCAATTTGGCAATTTGATTGATCTTATCCTCATAAACCTTTAAGCTGTTTTCCTACTAACTGCCAATATCCTCATAGGAAAAGTGGAGATTTTATATTACACATCGATAGTGTATTTCCATGTGGAAAGCCATCTGAAACCGAAGGCCACAAAGGGAAATGGAGATTTTGGAGATTTTATATTAGGTTCCACATCAACCCTGTCCTTGTGGAAAGCCATCTCATCCTAAAGGCCACGAAGGGAAATGGAGATTTTGGTGAATGCTGATGCATTAAATGAAAGGATTCTCCATATGACGCAATCAATGCGATTTGTTCGAAACACGCAACTACTTGCCCTCTCTCTACCCTGGCAAAATGTTGAGCATTCTCGTGCCAGAGTTGCTCTTCCACAAACGGTCCACACATCAAGGAAGCTGCCCCACATGCGTTACCCATGGTTTCCATTTCTGCGTCTCCGCCCTTCCCCACAAAAAGCCATTTTTATGTATAAAGCAACAATTCATGCTTTCGTCTACCAGTCCATGCCCGCCTTGGTACTCACCGCCCCGGATAGATTTTCACAAGCATGTTACGAATTCCCTCTTCTGAGCGTTTTTTAATTCATTCCATATGATTACAATTTGATCCGGTAGTTTCCTCGATATAAATATTGCCTTCCTTCGTCAACACGCACGACAAGTATGCCTGGCTTCTTTCGTGCGCTGAGCCCTGGGAGTATTGACTGGTGGCTACACTTCACAAGTATATTCTCATGTATTTACCCACAACGAATCACGTTTAGGAGTCTTCTTCTTCTTCGTGGGTAACGCTCCTCTATGTCGAAGGTAGTGTTTTTTTTGAACCCCACTCTCCCTCTGTATGAGGTTGTCCATTGCAGTGTTTGAAATGTTAATTTTATGAGCACTTGTGGCTCATGGGTTCTAGAGGTTCCCTGAACTATGCCAAGTGTTGCAGGTTTCAGTTGTTCTGCAATATCTGTATGCTGTGGCGATGTTGTTTTGAAGGACAGGGCGCACCTAAGATTTGTCTCTTTGTTTATATGTTGTTTCAAGGGCCCAATGAAGCTGAATAGGAAGATAGATAGCCCCTTCAAATTGCATTTGCAGATGATTATTATGCTTTAACCTGATTGATTGAGTCTGTTAGTATTCAATTGAAAGCAGCTGTTTAGTACGGTTGCCACCCTTCAAATGAAGCTGAAAGGGAAGACAAACCCTTCAAACTGCGTTTGAAGGTAGCTCTGTTTTAATCTACCTAAGTTAATTCATGTGCTCAATGTCTGAGAATATTCTAAATGTTTGTATAGTGTTAGATGGATGGTTGGGGTTTCAACTTAGGATGGAATTTTGGATTGAATAAGTCTAGGCTTAAGTTAGAAACTCTTGATTGAGGAGAAACCCAAGGCTGACCAACTAATTTGGAGTTCGTCCAACATGAAAAGCGGATGGATACTAACAATTGCAATTCCCGAGAACCACCTCCTATTCCTAACGATATCTACGAAATTTCCAGATGTTTCGTCATCATATTACCAGATGTTTCAACATATTGCCAGATGTATGAAATGATCGAGAGCCTTGAGAGTAAGCATTCGGTCCGATATCTGCCATCAATCACACAAGTATGGTAGATAACAGAGTGATCAATAACTTGTTGGATGGCATATGTTTCAATTCTAGGTTGGTAAGAAGCATGGAATGCTTGAAGTTGTCGTTGACAAGAATTCATTTCATATCTGCTATCCATGCCACAAGTATTTATACATAATCGACCAGCATCTTGCTGAAGGCATTTGATCGTCTGTTGGCTTGCAAATCGTAGACAACTTAAGGAGAGCAATGAATTCTATATATCACGTATTTGATTGACCTGCCTATCTTCCAATCTCAAGAGAAATTCTTAAACTGTTGATGGTACGTTTGCATGTATGTTTGGTTGTCATGTTTAGTTTTTCAGTACTGTTCAAACTTCAACAATTTTATCAAATATACCATGATTATATGCTTGGATGGCACACAAAATCCAAAATCCATTGCTAAAAGACCTCCTGAAGTAGAATTAAATGAAATGACATGGAATTTTCTTATGATGATTTCTTGTTGAACATGACTCACCCCAGCGAAGGCCAAAAACTATGATCTTACCACTACCATGTGGATCAATATGGTCCTCACCTGCACTTTAGGAATTTTTTGCTATATTAGCTGCTTTTCTGCAAACGTTCTGCCATCTGAGCAGTGTTAGAATGATTCTAGATTCTTGGTATTCTCCCAAAATTCATCCATTAGATGTCCTAGTAGATAACTGACCAACAGTGCCATTGTACAGGCAGGTAGCACAGGTACTTTGTAAAGGATCACATTGTGTAGACTCATAAAATATTTATTTGGAGGGTACCCTAGAGGGGTATTCCTAACAAGTGAACTACAACAATGTCGGATAGTTACTATGAACTAAGAAAAGAGAATTCGACTTGGATGGGGAGCCACTGGCTGGTCTCCTATGAACCGTAGGCTTCGCTGTCATATACAGAAGATTGATCTGCCACATCATGTTTGAAAGACTATGTTAACCAAAAAAATTAGAAATTATGGATCACCAAGTAGCTCACACAATAACATTCCACATTCACCAGCCCCCTTCTGATAAATAAATATTTTGTTGTAAGGTCAATAAGCCTCGAGTAAAGCTTTAAAAATTTGTCCATGCAAACAAGACACAGAGCAACCACCTTAACTTTTCTATCTCTTTGTTGACCATGTGAAAGTCCTCTGGAGATCAATACTCTGAGCTACTGTGCTACATAGCACATTATCACTGCTCTTCCCGCTTCCTCCTCATCTCAGGAGTTGTCTTTTCTGTCAGTATCCTCTTCATGCTTCTCTACAGGGTCCTTAATTTTCTCACATATATGCCTCATGGGTGCTTCTTTGTGTGCAATTGCTCCAACTCTCTCTCTCCTATGTCCTAAATATTGTCAGTATTCCCATCTCAAGGCTCAATGCTTTAGGGGACAATTTCAGCAGGGTATCATATAAGAATCCCAATAAATAAAGGAGATATTAAACTCACAAGTAAGTTGGTCCGTTGTTTTCTCCATAAGGTCTTTGGACACCAGTTATAACTTAGTTTCTTGATAAACTACTTTAGTTTAACAGACAACCTAGATTGGAACCTAGTACTTGCACATTGGGCCCACTTGAACCTGATCTCATAAATTCTCAATGTCTCTATCTTAAACACCTATGCCCATTCATTATGTTCTCAGGATTACTTGCCGTATGAAATCTCAAATGATGGTTACATATACCTTCTGGGACTTTGGCCTCCTTACTACAACTTTAATTTGAAAAAAAGCCCCAAAAGTCTCTAGGACTGCGAAGGTACTTCATCTGTGTATGCACCAAGGGACATGAACTCGTCACTCATCTTAATAAACTAAGAACCAAAACACTAAGTAAACTAAGTAAAAGAACAGAATAAAGCAACAGAAAAGAGTAAGTCCAATAACAATGGACTCATGCTCAAAGGCCACTCAAAAAGCGGCCAAGAAGAGACCCCAGATGTAGGAAACATGTAAGTAAATGAAAAGTGGAAACTGACGTGACATTCCAATGCCTAAAGAGTGTCATGAAACTGGAGGCATGCCATCTATTTCCCATGGACTTGGACGAAAGGCTGCAAAAGTCTGTCCTGACTCCTATCATCCAATGCCAAGGAAGGGAAAAAGGAGCTGGCAATGTGCTGGCTCAGGCATAGATTGTGAAATAATCTCTGTCCGTAAGGCTCTCTGCAGGGGGTCATCCACTTTGGCCAGATTTACCGAGTCAGGGGATTACCTAGCACTGCCTGCACATGCTCTCATGGATAGGGTGGAAAATGAAGTGATTAGTCGATTCTTAGAGAGAAATGAGAAAAATCCAATAGAGCTTCATGAGCACTAGATAAGTAGAAGATTGTAGTGGCAATCTTGTTGATCCTTTAGGAAGATCACCCTATCCTCTGTCACCTTCCTATGCATCTTTAATGTCCTTTTACATGTGTAAACATAAATTTCTCATTACTCCTATTCTACGTACCAGCATATTTAAGTGATTGTGACTTCCAATTGACACCTCAGTTCTAGGTTCGCCTGCATGATTTAGAGACTTACTTAGAATATGATGTCTGATTATTTGACATTTGCCTTGTTACTTTTTCAAGTGTACTCATTTCATTCTCTATTTCTTCATGTCCAGAAGTTACAAATACCTCCGTAATTTCATTGGTGTGAGGTTTATATTTCCCTTTTGCAGCCAAATTTAAAATGTGTAAGAGCGTGTGTTATTAATGTGATAAGATTAAGTGTTGATGTTATAACTCTGTGCCCACATAGTAGTGGCTTCTGTTGGCTAATCTTTCTCTTTAGCTTTGGCAATCTACTTTATACCTTTTACCTTAATTGTCTCCTCCATTTTTCAGACAGATATATATGGTTGCCTGTTTCTAAATATTGTCTTTTCCCTTGCACATCAAACACATCCTCCAAGTCATTTTGCTACTAAAGGTTTAGTTGACTCCTTTTTGCAGCATGAGGAAATCCTCAAACAACATTATTTTAGGTACAGTGTGTGATAACAATGCAATAAACTCTATTTTATATTTGAACATAAATCACTAGATTGTTTTCTCCCTCGTAGTTATGTTGTTTTCTTTGCTTTCTATTTCTTTAATTTCTTCACAAATAACACAAAATTTCAATAACTTCATTAGCAAAAACGTTATAGTGCAACAATATAATGGTCTCTAGTTTGGCATTTGCAACAGCACTCGCCATGGTTATTAACACTCCATCTAGCGCCACTGTTGATAGCTGTAAGACGCCCTTCAGGCAATTGAATTAAATGCTGATATTCAGAGATATTGTAGGTTATTGAAGCCAAAGAGATATGACATTAAAACAGCAATGCAAATACTCACATACAAGAATAGAAAACCAGAGAGAGAGAGAGAGCACACTACTTATTGTGGTCATTCATTGGACTTTAATAAAATTTCCTCATCTTATATATAGGATTACAAAATTGTGGGAGGGTGATCAAGTTTGACCAAATCTCCAATAAAATACAATAAGATATGCGAGTGATCAATTTGGACCAAGTTACTCAAAAGTAGAAAAGATAAGGACCAAAGTACAAAATACATAAAGTACAATTGTAATCAATGTTATTAAAACCGGACCACTGACCAAACTAGTTGACCCCAAAAATTGGAATTGGCTCAGAATCGGACCAGAACTGGTAAAAAACCGGACACAAAAACTGGTTGAGATTTCCTAACCCTGGGTGACCGCTGTCCTAATATTCTGTTAATTAAATAACTCAGAAATTAATTTCTGAATATTGCAACAATCACACAATAGCTGGAAACAGTAAATAGCGGAAGGATAAAACAATTCACACATACACAGGTAATTTTCTCCTTAAACTAATTGAAGCTTACAAGGCAACCTCCTCAGCTATTGAAACATAGCAGTTGCATGGTAAACAAATTCACCCCAACCTACGGTGTATGGCCTGCTGAAGAGAGTTACGACCTGCACGAAAACCAGGAAAGCAACAGCTGTTGCTATGCAGTCTGCTGTACGACTGTATGGCCTACTGTACTGTACAGTATTGTACAGATCTGTACAGTTGTATGGATCTGCGGTATGGCTGTACTATACGGTATTGTTCCTCTTGGCTGGTGCGTTCTGCTCTCTCTTTCTCTTCCGGTTGCTGTCCCTGTCCGACAAGAATTGTGTCTGAACTCTCTATCTTGACCTATCTTCATACTTTTTGCTGAAACTCTAATTTATGAAAGCCCTAATCTCTCGGTGAGTTGTACGATTGAGATTTATCCTTGTCTAAGTCATTAATGCATTAAATACACTTTATTAGACTCAACAGCTAAATATAAGACTTTTTACTTTTTCCTAAAGTGAATTACAAAATAGAATTACTTTTTGAAATATCTCGAACCACTTCTGGCACGTTCACACTGAACTTGTGCGAAGTTCTTGTCTTTTACACTCCTTAGCAAGGAGGGAATTTTGCCCAAATCCAAGTTTGTCTCTTAATGCTTCGAACTTCCCTTTTGCTAAGGGCTTGGTCAGAATATCAACTACTTGTTGATTTGTGGGAATATGCTGGAGCTTTACTGCTTCCTTCTAAATCCTATCTTGTATGAAGTGATATTTGATCTCTATGTGCTTGGACTTGTCATGAAACATTGGATTCTCAGAAAGTTTTACACAACTCTGATTGTCACAGTAAATCATTGTTGTATGCAACTCCTGATCAAATAATCTTGCAAGCAACTTGTGAAGCTAGATGGCCTCACAACTAGTAGTATTGGCTGCCATATACTTTCCCTCTACTGAGCTAAGTGCCATGGAAGTCGGCTTTCTGTTAAACCACAATATTACCATTGATCCCAAACTAAAGCAACACCCTAAGGTGCTCTTTCTGTTTGCTACACTGCTTGTCCAATCTAAGTTTGTATACCCTCACAACATCACTTTACCATCTCCAAGATATCTCAGATCATACTTCATTGTGCCCCTCAAGTACCTGAGCATGTGTTTTGTTGCTACTCAATGCTCCTGCCCTGGCTCCACTATGAACTGGCTCAAGGTGTTCACTGCAAAACATATATCTAGTCTAGAGTTGACCAAGTATTTCAAAGAAACCCCCTCAAGTATCTGAGTACATGTTTTGTTGCTACCCAATGCTCTTGCCTTGGCTCCACCATAGACCGGCTCAAGGTGTTCACTAACCAAATACATCAAAGAACCTATCAGCTACTTGTACAATGCAGGGTCCACCAACTCTGAATTTGACGTTGTCACCTTTTTCATATTAGTGTTCATGGGTATGGCTATAGTTTTATAGTCCCCCACCTGAAGCCTCTTCTACATACTTACCCTGCCCAAGGACTATCTCACATGGTCTCTGCCAATCCTCCAAACCTAAGAAGTAGTGTATCATGCCAATGTCCTTCATCTCAAACTCAGCTTCCATATTTGCTTTGCACCCCGCAATGAGTTTCTCTAAACCTGTAAGAAACAAATCATCTAAATCCAACACCAAAACAAACAGATCGATCCCAACAAATATATAATATAAATTAGGATACCATAAATTTACATGACTTCAACAGAAAAATCTCGGTTTTCCCAAGAGTAGTTTCTATTAACTAATCACCCTTAATAGTGAATATACCCAAAAAATTGAGATGCATAATCATTGCTTTGGCAAAAATATTAAGAAAACCTATTATATGTTCATGGAAAATGTTTATATTTAGGCAAAAAATATAAGTGTATGCATAACTATAATCATAAATTAGGCTACAACTTTTTTATTTTTAATGAAAACATGAAAAATTTTAGCCTAAATTTCTTCAAAAAATTAAAATTTAGCCAAATTGGTGAAATTTCGCTTTAAAAAAAAACATTGTTGTACATCATTCTTCACGATGGAGGTATCCTCCTCCACCATGGCATCCTGCCAAACCTGTTGGTTTGTTGCCTCCTAAAAGTTGGAAGGCTCTGAATTTATGATGCTTCTTATCAATGCCATGTAGTTCGAAAACTTCTTCGAAGGTCTTCTCTCCCTAAACGTGCTCCGAGGAGTCTCAACATACTTGTAATGGGGGGCCGAAGCGTCCATGGTAGAGTAATAACAGTGGAGGCCATTCATTGTAAGGTGGATGAGGCCCACAATGCTTATTATTATTAAATAAGATCCACTATGGTAGTTAGTGTGGAATAAATGTAATGGGGCCTCATTAAAGAAGTTCCACTAGGTAGTTAGGAGGTTGTTATGATTAGGGTTCTTTTGTTAGTTATAAATAAGGATGCAATCCTCCTTATAAGAGGTGTGGAGTTTATCGTATTTGGAGCTTAGTTCATTGAGAGATCACCCAACCTTAAGAGCCAAGTGAATGGGAGTAGATTCCTTCCATAAAAAGATCAATTGTAAAGTGTTGCCTTATTTTAAGCATATTTTTATAATTAAGTAAAGGGGATTTTCTATGGTATTTTTGGATATCTTATATGTGAGCAATTTCAGATCTAAGGTACATAACAAGTGGTATTAGAGCTCCTCCTCGTACGAAAAAAAATAAGAATTTTTTTTCCTATTTTGCAGGTTTTCAAAGGGAAAAAGAGGGTCGCGACACTTAGATCCATTCCTGTAGTTTTATGAGCAAAATTTGAAGAAAATAGCTGTATATCTGAGTTCCTCTCGAAAAATCACCCAATTTCAAAAACAAAATCATCCAAATTGCAGTTTGGGAAGTGAAGATATCGTTGATTTAAAATCAGCTATTTTTCGTGACGGTCACGTGGACTGTAGAGCATATATCTTTTGACACAGTGCTCAAATTGCCACCAGACCAACACCATTGGGAAGAGAATTTTTGAGGCTCTGATTTGACATATTATATGTTATGTTTCTAATCAATATCTAGTGCACTACAACCCTTGCAAAATTTCCGCCCTCAAACCCTAATGGAAGTGAATAATGGAAATGTGGTGGAACATGCCATCGGAGGAACAAATGATGGTGAAAAAAGGTCTTCAGGATTTGTATAAGGGATACCAAGATATGAAAGAAATACTTCATAAATTTTAGGAGACCCTTATTATTAGTACCATGTATCCTTTCATCAATGAAGAGTATAAGTGAGAAAGATATGCTTGGTATGATTTAGGGGATGCTTGTGATGACTGGCACATGGATAGTTGTCATTTTTGGGATGACAACTACTTTCAACTTCTATTTGATGGCTCTACTCTACCTTACGTAGAAAACATCATGGAGGGGAAGTCAAGATCCAGTTATGAGTACTAGTTTTCAGCTTGTTTATTCTCTAGTGGTAGTGTGCCTTCTAGATCCACACCTCACCTTTTGCACTTATGTGGACAATTTTTTGGATATGGCTAGATCTATATATTTGGATCCACATGATCGTGTTAGGCATTTAGAACACCATTCTTAGCTATGTATCGAGCTAAGGTATATCCAGTGGGGACTCAACATGAGCTCTTGGACTCGAGACTCGGGTTTATGGACGAGCTCCTTGGATTACGTCAGCATTGCATTTGGTACTTGCACATGGGACCCAGGTTTATAGTGGAACTTATTGGACTATTTCAGCATGGTTGCTAGCATTTGTACATGGGATCCTGGTTCTTTGGCATACTTTGGCATTATGGTCAACACTCATCCATGGGACCCTGGTTTATGGTTGTACCTCCTCTTAACAAGTTTTGAGGGAAACACTTTTCTAAGGAGGGTGGAATGTTGGGATCCTCCCTAGGGTGTAATGTAAATGGGGGGCTGAAGGACCCATAGTAGAGTAATAATAGTGGAGGTCATTCAATGTAAGGTGGATTAGGTCCACTATGCTTGTTATTATTAAATCAGGCCCACTATGGTAGTTAGTATTGAATAAATGTAATGGGGCCTCATTAAAGAAGGTCCACTAGGTAGTTAGGAGGTTGTTATGATTATGGTTCTCTTGTTAGCTATAAATAAGGATGGAGTCCTCCTTATGAGAGGTGTGGAATTTATTGTATTTGGAGCTTAGCTCATTAAGAGGTCACCTAACCTTAAGAGGCAAGTGAACGTGAGTGGATTCCTTCCATAAAAGGATCAATTGTAAGGTTTTTCCCTACCTTAAGGGTATTTTTCTAATCAAGTTAAGGAGATTTTCTACGGTATTCTTGGATATATTATATGTGCGAGCATTTTCAGATCTAAGGTACATAACAATACTCTTAAGCATCCCTCATTGTCTAAATGAACCATCGAGGTTTCCCGACAGAATTGGAAGGTGTGAATGTCTCCTCCTTTTCACCTGAAGGTTGTTGTCCTGTTCTAGAACCCACTGGTGTCTGTGGTGATCTAGGCTCAATATTCAAAGCTTTTGCTCTTCATCCTCTGTCACTGGAATAGGCTCATGGGACTTCCTAGATGCAAGGTCCTCCTCAAACTTTACATCCCTACTCACTACAATCTTCCTCTGCTTTGGAATATAGACCATGTAGGCCTTTGAATTCTCACTCTAACCTACAAATAAACCCTTCGTATTGGAGGACTCCAACTTTGTCCTCTTCTCTACCTGTATATGGATATAAATTGGACAACCAAAGATACATAAATGACTCACCTTTGGCTTCACACCAATGAATGCCTCCTCTAGTGTCTTGTCCTCCAAGATCCTGTGAGGACACCTATTCTAGATGTAGATTTCTATGTTGCATGCTTCTACCCAAAGAAACATTGACAACTCCTGGTCATGAATCATGGCCTTAACAACCCCTCTGATGGATCGGTTCCTTTGCTTTGCAACCCCATTCTATTGTGGTTGTATGGAACATTAAACTCCCTCTTTATCCTTTCCTTCTTGCAGAAACCCTCAAACTCCTTGGAGTTATATTCACCCCCATTATCTGATCTCAAGACCTTGATCTTCTTTCTTGTCTAGTTCTCAACTAAGGCTTTGAACTGCTGAAACCTGCTAAAGACCTTATCCATGGTCTTTAAGAAGTAGATCCATGTCTTTTGAGAGAAGTTATCAATAAAGGAAACATAGTACATGCTTCCTAAGATTGATGCAACTGACATCGGTCCACAAACATCCAAATGTACTAGGTCTAGAATCTCCTTAGATCTATCCTAACTGCTTGGGAAAGCAGCCTTGGCATGCTTGGCAAGCGTGCACCCTTTGCATACTCCCTTCTGCTTAATGTCAAACTCTGGAGGACCCATGACTATCTCCCTTAGAATAGGCAGTGCTCTATGATGTAGGTGCTCCATCCTCTTATGCCACAACTCACACAAACTGTCATTGTTGTGAACTAGGGATCGAACAGTTTCACCTTGCAACCTGTAGAGATTGCCTTCCCTCATCCCTATCACTTGTGTTGCTTCTGGGTTAGACTTCTTCGACCTGATGAGGACCTACTGGTTCTTGAACTCTACTACATAGCCTTATCCTCCATGACCAAAACTAAAAGCAAGTTCTTCCTAAGACCTGGAACAAACAAAACATCATCAAAGTCTAAAGAGTTTTACCTGACTGGAGCTCGAAGGGAATAGTACCAACTCCTACTATTGGGTACTTGGCATCATCACCAAGCTCAACTTGAACCCTTGAGTTGTGCTCATTTAGACTAGAAAACAATTGTCAGGATGATGTCATATGCTGAGATGCCCCATTGTCCACTTACCAAGCATCCCTTGGAACAATGCTGGTAGAAAGGCAAGATATCATTCATAAATCTTTCTCGAACTTGCTAGCAAACTCATTCATCTGAGTTTTTGCAGAGGCTGCTACATGCTGTAGCCACTGTTGCACTTTTCCCTTCTTCTTGTCTGGACATCGTGATGCATATTGCCCATGCTTATGACAAATGAAGCACTTGATCTTGTTCAAGTCCTCCTTCCTTGGCTGTGAGGTTGACTCCTCATTCTTTCCCTTACCCTTGCTGAGTCCTTTTCCTCTACCCTTATTTGCCTGTCCAAACAGGGCTTGGTTATTGTCACGACCCTTTTTGTTGGCCTTCGACTACATCTGAGTCTCCTCCTGGATATAGTCATCCCACAGTCTTTTAAAGGTAGGAAGATGCTCATGAGCACATATGCCTTTGAAAAAAAGTTCCCATGAAATTGAGAAACTGTTCAATGCCATGTTCACCAACTCTGCATCTTCAATATTCTCTCCAACCAGTGCAAGTTGATCACGACGCTACATGATCTTCAACATGTAACTAGTAACCGTGTTTGATCTAGACATCTCTATAGATCCGAGTTTGTTCTGCAACATCATCATCCTATTTATGTTCTCTCTCTAGTGGAGGTCCACCTAGGCATCAAACATCTACTTAGTTGATTTCTTCTCGAATATGTGAGGAGTCAAATGATCTAGCTATTTCATGGACTTCATCACAAGGATGCCTAGGTCTGGAAGGAAGGATTGCATTTTTGCAACAATTGATTGATTGACCAAATTTGCACACTTCATGTTGATACCTTCATAGTTCAAGGTTGCTTAGGTGGTTGGGCCAATGACCATTGGAGCATCTAAAATGTTGGTAATTACAGGAGGAGGTGAACAGTTGGGGCTCTAGAATCTCCTTCGGTGGTGCCATCTCTCTGAATCCGATTAGTTAATCGGATTTGGCAATCATTTGCTTGGCCTTCACTTCCTTCTTCTTGTGAGTTGTCAACTGCTATGGATTTGCAGGCGTAACCACAACATCTTTGATGACGTCCTAGAGATCATTCTTTTCCAATAACAATGTTACACTTACTTTCCAAGATAAGAAATTTGAGGCACCTTCCAATCCAAGGCTAGCTAATGCCATACCTAAGATCTATTGCACAAACTCCTAGATCTGATAAATAGATAAGCACAACCTTTGAAACCCTTGCAAAACTCAATCAAAGGAAATCTTTGATACCATGTGAAATTTCCTAACCCTAGGTGATTGCTGTCCTAATATTCTGTTAATTAAATAACTCAGAAATTAATTTCTTAATATTGCAACATTTACACAATAGCTGGAAACAATAAATAGTAAAAGCATAAAACAATTCACACATACACAAGTAATTTTCTTCTTCAAATCTGCTTATCATTTCAACTAATCAAAGCTTACAAGGCAACCTCCATAGCTACCGAAACCTAGTAGTTGCATGGTAAACAAATCCACCCCAACTTGAGGTGTACGGCCTGCGGAAGAGAGGTATGGGTTGCATGAAAACCGAGAAAACAATAGTTGTTGTACAGTTGTACAACTTGCTATATGGAACTATATGACTTGTTGTACAATAATGTACGGATCCATACGACTGTATGGGTTTGTTGTATGATTGTACTGTACGATCTCTGCTGTATGGTATGGCTTCTCTTGGTTGATGTGCTCTCTCTCTCTCTCTCTCTTTTGGTCGTTGTCCCTATCCAACAAGAATTGTGTCTGAACTTTATCTTGACCCGTCTTTATACTTTTTGCTGAAACCCTAATCTACCAAAACCCTAATCTCTCGGTGAGACATACGGTTGAGATTAATCCTACTCTAAGTCTTTATTACATTAAATACACTTTATTAATGTCAACAACTAAATATAAAACTTCTCATTTTTTCCTAAAGAGAATTACACAATAAATTACTTTTCAAAATATCTCGAACCACTTCTAGCACGTTCACACCGAACTTGTGTGGAAGTTCCTGTTCAAGCTATATTTTGCAACATCCAAACCATTAGACACAAATATGAAAGTTTTTTCTAATGTTTAAAGCATTGTAAGGGTGAATATAGAAAAATAACTTCGAGTGCAATACATATCTGAACCAAAATACAACTACATTGAGGCTCTAAATGGTCTGCAAAGTCCAAAAATAATCATACTATAAAATCAAACTACATGATCATCTGAATTTTTGTTTTTTTTGGGTGAAGGAAGTGCACTGGTACAAAACTAGTTGACTTGGCCGGTTTAGATTGATTTAGAACCAATTTAGACCAAAAATGGTCATTTTTGGTTTGAGGGGATGGTTCCCCCCCCATAAACCCCCAGAACTGGTCTGACCAGCTGGTTTTGCCAGTGCCGGTTTGGTTTTGAGGGGGTGGTTCCCCCCCATAAACCCCCAGAACCGGTTTGACCAGGGTTTTGTCGGTTTTAGTCTGGTTTTGATAACATTGGACACTACTATTGATAATATTGGACACTATCGGTTTCATATGTTGCAAGGATCCAAAGTTTGTATGTCTGAAATGTTGATTCCATAACATGCCAGTGTTGTTGGCAATGGCTATCATATGAACAAATCCTTTTCATTCTGAGGAAGGAGTCTATCCCAGTGTGTAGATATGATTGGATTCATCACAATATCCCGAAGAAACCACATTAAGACCATCATTCATGTCCTTTACAACCCATTGATCTTCTCGAAATTCTACCCTTTTGTTGGTGTGTGTGATGCGGTAAATAGAAAGAAGATACGTCCAACTCCTAGAACGTGAAGGACATCTCCAAACTTGGCAGTGTTGATGATGACATCACCACACCCTGAAATTTGTAATTCTCTCCATTCCACTACTGTCGATAATCATAAAGGAGTGTTGATGCTTGGTCATATGCCTAGGAGCTCCAAAATCAACAGTCCATTCCTGTGAAGAAGAGGACGACCAATATGTGGAGTGCACAAACAAATGTGCACTGTGAGAAGATCCAACAATATTGTCTTCAAGAAGCCCCTTATTGCAACCTATTTGTTTTGCAAATTCTTCATCTTTTGGAGGTGGAAATGCAATATTTGAAGGTATGCCCCTCCTTATGATAGTATCTATAGATAAGTTTCTTCTTCTTGGAGGATTTCGGGTTCTCCTCCTTGGCCTTCTTGAACTCATGCGCAAAAGGTGTAGAGATAGAAGGATTTTGAATGAGCTTGATCTCGGGGGTGGGGGGTAATTCTCCCATAATCATTAATATGAGTTGATGCTAGTTAAAATTAGTGGCGAAAACATCTTTGAGAGAGGGAGTCTTGTAACTCTTCATAAATAGAAGAATACTCTAAAATATGATGGCAAAGGATTTGAACACTAGAGAGAGATTATTTAGAGCAATACTTACATATTTTGAATCTGAGTTCACCTTTCCTCCTGATGTAATGATGTCACCCTTTAGGTTCTTAATCCTGGCAATATACTCCTCAATGTTGTGAAAGTCACCCATTTTAAGATTAGAGAGCTCAATTTTGAGTTTGGTTACCTCAGTGGTATTCACTGTTCCAAAGAGTGTCTTGAAGGTATCCCAAATTTCCTTTGCAATTTTGTTGTCCTTGGTGTTATGATCTAGATCTGGCTCAACATTTAGGGTGATTAGCTTGAGTGCTTCATCCTTCTTTAGACATATGAGGTCATAGGTGTGATTGGTGTCAAGAGGAAGGTTTTCTCTAGGTACATCCACAAGCCCTTGCTCTGAAGAACGGAAGTCATTTTATCTGCCCAAATATTATAATTAGCCCCATTTAATTTGGCAAATATCCATGTTGGGTCCATTAGGTTCAACAACAATGCAAAGAAGAAGCCTTCATATGAAGAAAGTGAAGTCTTCAAAAGTTTGCCTTGATAAACCCAAGAGGGAAAGGGAGGTACCAGCTTCTTCTGGAAAAAAAAACTGCAGTGTGCTACCTCTTGCTACTGAACAGAGGAAGGAAAAGTGTGTTGATCTTGAAGGAAACTTTAAGCCCTAGAAAAAGAGGCGCTGGCCTTGAAGGAGGATTTAAACACTAGGAAACCTTAGAAAAATAAGTACTGGCCTTGAAGGAAGGTTTAAACCCTAGGAAACCCTAGAAAAAAGGATGATCCAAAAAATCCTAGATCTGCAGTTGGAAATAAGATTTAAGTGATGCCACTAGCCAAAAATCTTTTAGATCAACTGCTAAACTGAGTAAGTGAGATTCATACCCGTTTTGATACCATGTTGAGATTCACAAGAGATAGCAAGAGAAATGAATGGAACCAACACAATCACAAATTCTGCAATAAAGAGAAACATAAACCAGCACTAGGGAAGCACAACAGTGGAAGAGATATCACACAAGAGGAGAGGAACCCTAGAGAGAGAAAAACAGCCGAGGAAAAAGTGTGCTAGAGAGAGAAAGAAACCCAATCACAAGAGAGAGAGAAACACTTTATGGTGCCCTTAGGCAAATCACTTTATTAAAAATGAATGAATCACATGAATGAAAAATACAAATGAGTGGGTGTATAATTATCCAACTGAAAGGTAGGGTGCTTTCCCCATAGGGTTTTGAGCCTACACATACAAGGTCAGCCTCAGCCAAACCTACAAATATAATAATTATACAATATAAGGTTGGCCATCGCTGAAAGTGAAGATTACACCTCTATTTTCAACAAGGGAGTGGGATATTGATGAGTTGAGTAACATTAAGTGTAGCAACAATTTTGACTTACCTGTTTTATTGGGTTTCTTGACATGTTTAGATCTCTTGTATGGAGATACTCTGTTTATACAGAACTATGAGTATTGTGTCCACTTCAAAATTTGCCACTGATGAAATATGTAAAGAGCCTCTATGTGCACGAATATACTTAAACTTTAAAGTGTAAAGAGTTTTGTCATAAATATATTTTGAGTTTATTGGGAACTTAAGATATGTACTCTTCATGCTGATTCTCACTTGGCTTATTCCTTGATGTTGCTGCAGGTTCAACAGCCTGTTTTATTTCTGACTGCTGATACCGGAGATCTCAATTCTTAAGCAACTTGGATCTGATCAAGGATACAGGTTTCTGTTGGGTTTCCACACATCACTGTCAGCATTGCAACAATTAAACTAATGTACTACAAAGCTAATCCAGTATATTCTTCTATGCAATCTTGACCCTTGTTTCTGCAAATCAAATCAAATCCAGAAAGCAGAATGGCTTTCCAGTTGTGTTCAGAGGAGGTGAATCTAATGCCAATACAAGCTGAAAAGAGGTGGAATCCACTCCGGATTTTCTTTGAAGATGCCTGGTAAATAGTTGCTAAAAGTCTTATGTTGTTACTGGCTGATCAACATTATTCATATAATGCCGGATACGGGGTCCTTTATTGAAGTAACTAGCAATTTTCTCAATTGCAAACCCAATAAATTTTTGAGATTTTTTTGGAATTTTCTTCTTGAGCCTGCATGACATTTTCAGTAGACTTTCAAAAAAATACTGGATATGTGTCATTTATTACATCCTTTGCTTATGTTTTTTCTACTAGTACTATGGTACATCTAAATGTATTTTTTCCTTAACATGTTGACCTTAAATTCTAGAAAACCCAATTTAGAATCTTACTTTTTCTTGTACGTATTCTGCTTTGTCAGGAGTGTTCTGAAACCAGATAATCTTGGTCGGGAGATTACACAGATTGCATTTCCAGCAGCATTGGCATTAACAGCTGACCCTCTTGCTTCCCTCATAGACACAGCATTCATCGGGCGAATAGGTATGCTGAAATTCTGTGTTGGATTGAGATCCTGTCTAGTTGCATTATTGATATTTGCAGTCCTACAATCTTTTATGGTGAGAAACCTTAAATTTATTATATACTACTCTTAGTGACACATCACATTGTCTATTGATGATTCTTGTTCGAAGGAATATCACTTCATAGCTTCTGGATTGCTATATTTCAGGTCCAGTGGAGCTTGCTGCTGTGGGGGTTTCTATAGCAATATTCAATCAAGTGACAAAAGTATTCAACTTTCCCCTTGTAAGTGTTACAACATCTCTAGTGGCCGAGGAAGACGCTACCACTGAAATACTGGATCAAGAATTGGATATAGAGGGATCTACAAAAGACGTTCTGGATAGTGATGAAAAAGATTTACTGATTTCTTCTACTCGTATGTATTTTCAATCTTTGTCAACTCTTGTTACATCACATTTGTAACATTCAAATTTAATAGCAATTTTGTTTTATTGTTTCTATATCTTTATCAGTATGGTCCCAAAATCTTGAATTGTGGGCATATTTAGTGACTTGAGACTTTCTTACTGCATTCTTTCCTTTTTCTCTCTCTTAGATAAGATAAAGTCAAATGCCAACACTTTGAAGGCTAATACAATCTTAGGTTGAATAACAACTGAACCAGGTATCGAAAAGAGGCTTCTTCCATCAGTTTCGTCAGCATTAGTACTTGGAGGAGCTATTGGCATTATTGAAGCTTTTATTCTTATCCTTGGAGCAGAACCCATCTTGAGAACCATGGGTGTAAATTCAGTAAGTGCACCAGAAATATTAAGTACTCTTCGCTGGACTATATGCTCAATTGTATGAAATGATTTTGACCTTTCCCGTATAACTATCTTTTCTTGCATTTGCAACCTTTTCTGGTTCAAAGTTGATCTGTAATTTGGTAAATTTTTACAGAAAGAGCCAAAACTCTCTTGTTTTATGGATAGGGTACTCAACAGGTAATGGCTATGAACATTTGCATTATCACTAATTAAAACATCAAACAAGAAGATTAGATATTTTGTGAGTAATGCATCAATACACTGTTTATTCAATATTCTCAAGAATAAAAGGAATTTACCTACACAAGGCGATTGCTTCACTTGCTCCAACTATAACTCTACATTGTAAAATAAATGAAGATGCTTGATGTATAAGGGCACAACCTTCTATATGTTTCCTGTGCATCTTAGTCTACTCTGAATTTTTAGAGGTCGAGGGACCCTCATTGATCCTTATATTGTTACTCTGTTTATGAGGGCTTCACATTGCACCATTCTATTGCATTGGTGTTGCTAATCAAGGTACTTTAGTTGCTTATAGTGCTTAAATGTATACGGTCTGTGAAAGTTGGGAAAATAAGGACTTAAATCTATCCCTACTTCTTCTTGACCATTTACCTCTTTTTGTATGCCAAGTTCCATCATTAACTTTTACATTATTCATGGAACTTAAATCTTGGGAGAGGCCATTGTGGAAAACTTTGACCCCAACTTACAGACAATAACAAGGTGTGACAAAGGAGGCCATTCTTGTGTCAAATAGCTAAATGTTTCAAGTCCTTGATTACAAAAAAAGGAATAAAAAGTGGTCGATAACAGCTTTGTAATCTCTCTAATGATTAGACTTGCAGTAATGCAATTTAATCGAAGAGTCAATGATGATCCATACATAGCAATCAAATGCCATTGCTAGATATATTAGTGTTGTGAGACTCGGCAGGGACTCATGAATCTTGTCGAGTCGCTTTTGAAATAAGTGCTTGGGGGTAAACCTACCCAGACCTTGCCATGGTTTAAAAACTCGCCAAACTTGCCCAAGACTTGTGAGTTCGATTCCTGGCTGGCAAATGACCTCACATGCAGAAAGCTTGGAGAAAGTGCTGAAATAGAGGTTTAGGAGTGAAAAAAAAAGGAGTGGGAACTTCCCTAAGGCAACCCTAAAGGCATATAACCCCACCTCATTTGAATCTCATTCTCATTTCATCTTGGATTCTTGAGTGATTTGGATTTCCAGCAGCCAGCTAGAGTGTGACTGAACAGCGATCTGTTTGAGGATTTGCTTATGCTAGCAGCTATATTACCAGTCTCCAGCAATCTTTTAAGGAGTCTGACAGTGACTGAACATCTCTCTGTTTAAAGAGGGGTTACCAGCGATTTGTTCAAGTCTTTGAGGAGTGCGACTGAACAGTGATCTGTTTGAGGAGGGTTTGGAGAACACCAGCATCTCGACTTCCACATGAGACAGTTGGACTAGGAGTGACTAGTGCTGCAGGCCCTAGTTCTTCGAGGGCATATACATATACTAGGCATCCTCAACACTTGTAGATGAGACTCGAGATTGGAGACATTTTCTATTTTGAGTTTATGATTATGTCATGATTTATGTAGTACAGTGGTTGAATTGTTGTACTTGGTATTATTTGATGGATTGCAAGTGATTTCAAATTTTGATTTATGTTTCAGACTTCAGTTTTTGAGACAAATTTCAAGTGGCAACTTTTATATTATCATATTTGATGAGATGAATTGATGGATAAACTGTTGGTTTATAGGTTTTAAAGGTTGTCATTAACCATATGATATGAAGTATACCATTAACTTATGGAATGAAATAGGCTATCCACCAATTGTCAACATGACCAAAGAATTGTGTTGACAAAATAGGCCATCTGCATAAGTTTTAAAATGAGAATTGAACTGAAGTATGAAGACTGAAAAGTCCAAAACACTAAACGGAGCTAAAGTCTATGACATATAAAGTAGTGAAAAAGGAGAAACAATTATTATAATTTCTATTTACTTTTCCTTCCTATTTGCACCACCACGATTTCCCCGTGAGCCTTTGTGTGGTAGTGGAGCTGGAGTTGAAGCCGGAGGTAACTGAGTAGATAGAAGTGGAATTGAACATTTTCTGCACATAACTTCCTATTCTTACACCTCACTTTATATGAGGTTCCAAATTGTGATTTTCATCACTTTTCATGGAGTTTGCAGGTGGTTCCTTGGGGCTTTTGATGGACTTGATGTTGAGAAATGTAGCTCGAGTAGGAAGTTCCTGCACATGTTCAGTGTGAACGAGCAAGAAGTGGTTCAAAACATTTCAAGGGTGACCACCTAGGAAAAATGGTCACTAATTCTATTTTGTAGTTTACTTAGGATAAAGTGAAATATCTTATGTTTTTCAGTTGAGTTTGATAAAATGAATTTAATGCATTAATGACTGAGACTAGATTTAATCTCAACTGTACATCTCAAGATCAGATTAGGTTTTGGAGATTAGGGTTTTGGTAGATTAGGGTTTCAGAAAAGCATAAATAAGACAAGATAGAGAGAACATTAAACAGTTGAACAGGGCAGGGACCAGGAGAGAGAGAGAGAGAGAGAGAGAGAGAGAGAGAGACCTGGGCGATTCAGGAAAGAGGAAGATGCCACATGGCAGATCAGTACAGTACCGTACAACAGGCTGATCAGGCAGCCATGTAGATGCAGATCGTACAGGCCATACAGCAGATGTGTACAACAGTTTGCTGCTGTTTTCTGTTTTTTTTCTAGCAGGTTGTACTCTCCCAGGCAGGCCGTAGACCTTGTTCAGTGTGATTTTGATAACTATGTAGCTACTAGTTTTTAGCAAACTGTGGAGGTTACCTTGGAAGATTTGATCAAAGGAACGAAAGGTTGATTTGAAGGAGAAATCCCTATGAATGTGTTTTGTTTCTTCCGCTGTTCATTTTTTCCAGCAATTGTGATTGATGCAATGTTTTGAAAATTAATTTTGTGCTGTTAAATAAATCTGTTTTGAGTTATTTAATAAGAGAACGTTAGGATAAGAGTCGCCTAGGCTGGAAAATTTCACATGGTATCAGAGTGATTTCTCTGATTGGGATTCTCAAGGATTTACAATGTTAAATCAACTGCTGGAAAGGAGGACTAGCAGTTAGAGGGTTTCAATATTTCTTTTAAAGACCAATTTTCAGATCTGGGAGTTTGTGCATTAGATTTCAGAGATGGTCTCAGCTACCCTT
>JASDQU010585940.1:42794-92963 GCA_032191745.1 Picea mariana | reverse complement strand
GGGGGGGGGGTCTAGAATCGGGCGTGCAGCTTCCCAACGGCTAAGATCTAAGTGCCCGGATCAACGACGCTCACGTGATCCCATCCTTCTCAGCTACTCTATGTTTAACCAACGTGGGACCTTCCCCCCATTATGTCATCCTCCTGAGCCTCCTCTCCCCTGTTGCCATGTGTCACCTGTCCATCTCCCCTCTTTGGTTCGTGTGGTCCCTTTCCCATCTCATTGTCCACTCACCGCCTGCCATATGTCCCGCTCCTTTCCATGTCAGCCTCCCATCAAGGCGCGCCCATTATATCTCATCCCCTTCTCCCACCACTTATTGCCTTCCACCATGTGTCTTCCCCTTCTGCCTCTCTCAAACCTCATTGCTTCTTATTTCCCTCCCATGTTTTTGGCGCCACCACTCCCCTTCTGCACCCAACCCTTCGTGCTGGCCTCCACGCTATTCATCGGGTTGTTCAGTTAATCCAAGTGATAGCATGAGGGGCCTTCCATGTCATAAAGGTGCCGAGTTGGTGGGGCTATCCTCAATCCCAATAAAGCAGTTATTGAAGCAGTTGGTGGTGGTTATACATCGCCTTCGCCATAATGGGAAAGTTCGACGATGAGTTAAGAGCACGTCGATTCGCCTACGGAACTGTCAAGAGTTCGATTGCGTTTGTCGTAGGTGTACGATCATTCAAAGATTGCTGGTGTAAATTGTCAAAGGCCATGAAGACACAATGCTTTTAATGTAGCATCTCGATTTTGTTGCAGCTGTTGTTCTGAGTATATGTAGGCGATTTCGCCATTTTTGTAAGCATCGATGGTTGAGCAGAGCTCCCTACTGTAATGTTTTAACAGCTATTCTAGCTTTCAGCTTATGCATCTGTATATGAGATTTCTTGTTTTATGACAGATAGTTCTTCTTACTCCATCTAATTTTCGTCTCATGATGAGAGAGTTTGTGATTGACTGAGTCGCGCGAGTTATTGCGGTTATGTTATGATAAAAGATTTATTGTTGCATTGCTGCATTCTCTGGCTTTGCGTTTGAATGTAAGATGATATTGCATTTGGACATCTTCTTCCTCAGCCTGTTAGAAACCCGATGTTAATAACAGACCTCTGCTTTTCTCTTATATAAGTCTTCCACCTGTTCACCCTTTACTACAGCTCACTGTTTGAAGTTTACGCAAGACCTCACTTGCTCATGCATACCTGGCCTAGTTTCAGAGTTGAACACTATTGTTTTGAGTTTCCCGCCATTCGATCACCCATCTATGAACAACTGTGACATAAAACTGATGGGCGTCGGGATCTACTCCTGATAGAAATCCGGGAGTGACTTTCGACGCCAACAGAAATCTCTCATAAGCAACTTAGGGAAGTCTTTGTAGATGGATTAGAGCCACTAAGGAAAACAAAATTAGAACCTACCTCAACTTTTCGATATCCCATCACTCCTACTTAACCCATGCCTACTCTAGATCCTAAAATTGATAAATTTTCCACATCTCTCAAAGGACCTAAGCCTTCCTCAGAGATCATTGATTCTACCCCAACTATAGAGGAGATACAAAAGGAAAACCATCAGCTTATCCAACATTTTGAAGAGAGGAAGGAAATAGATGCACCTTCATCATGACAATGCAGTCCTTCAAGCAAAAGTTAACTCCCTTCAACGGTTGGTCGATGGGATGACCCAATCTAACCGCAAACTAAGAGCACAATTAAAGCAGCACAAGAGGCACAAAGATAAGCCTACACAGCAAGAAGGAGAGGCTTCTAAAGTTGATCCTCCTCAGCAAGCCTAGTTCCGAGGGGAACTTCTTTTTGTTTGGAGTGGGACCTGCAAAATCGTAAGTGTGGGGGTAATGTTGGGCTCAAGATATGATCATTTTCATGATGTTATTATACACTTTTTTCCATATGCACATATGTGTTTTTCATCTCTCAAAGGAGCTTTTTGAAGAATTTTATGATAAAATGGTATAATCGGCATAAGGTGCGTGTAATTCGTGTTTTATGATTAAATCAAGTTTAATTTATCATGCTTTTATGCTTCCAAGAGTTAATTCATGTTTTTCTTCTATTACAGGGAAAAACGCACCATGTTTCTTGATATGGAACTTGATCCAACACTTGATCCAACACTCATTCCGGTACCCGATCCAACACTCATTCCAACACCCAGTATTCCAACACTCGTTCATTATTAGTTATAAATTAAATCATCATAGCTTGAATGATTAGAATAGACATAGCATAGTTTTTCTTTACGCAATTTCCTTTTATAGATTAAAATGCAATTAAATTTCTTATTTAAATAATGATAATCTCATTATGTTGTTGATGGTTTATACATGAATATGTAGGGAATTTAACATTACTTTTATCATGGCTAAGTTTTCATTGGATTGTTTACTTCACACCTTTCATTTTGCCATTGAAATTAGTATTGAGCTTATACAATTAGAACTGTCCTTTGTTGTCAAGTGTCATCAAGATATCATCTGTCACCACCGAAGGCATTCACACAACCACCAACATTACATTTGAGTGTTTCATAGATTAAAGACAGTTTCTTGCTTTCGTAGATTAGAAGAGATAGTTTCTTGTTTTCATAAGTTTAGTTGGTAGTCTTTCTTGCTTTCAATAGAATAGATTTCCTTTCATGCATTGCATCGAGCATTTATATTCCCTTTCACGCATTATAAATAGTTTTGCATTAGGAATTTAGTTCACTTGCCTCTTAGGCTAGATAGTTGTTCAATGGGAAGTCTTTGCTTACCTATCCCTTTGCTTTAGTAGTATAGATAGTTGTCTTTCCTTACTTCTCTTTTGCTTTAGTAGGTTAGTTAGGTGTCTTTGATTACTTGTCTATTTTATTTAATAGGTTAGATAGGTTCTTTTTCTTACTTTCTTATTTATTTTCTTTCATAGGGTAGTTTCTCATTGAATGTAGGTTGACAAGTTAAAGAAGTTTTCTTTTGTCATTTTCTTATTATGCTTGGTAGTTTTCTTTGAATAGGGTTTTCACTTGCTTTCTTAGGAACTATCCATCAGTCCTTGGCCCAAAAGTACTTAGATTACCTAGTTTCAAGTTTCTTAGTAGGGTTTGCTCATTAGATAGGTTTTCTTGAGTAGATTAGCGTTAGATAGCTGCTTTCCTTAGTTATACTATACTCCTACCAACCTTTTACCTTTGTCATATATTTTGCTACAACTCTAAGTTTACTTACCCCGTGTTGACAATTTAATTGAGGGTAGTTTAGTGTCTTTTTTAGTACATATAAATCACCTAACATACTTCATGCAACCACTATTCACAAAATACATGCAATGGGATTTGTACTATGCACACGACAACTATTCCTAGCATGCGTGATGATTCGAGTATCGCACCAAAATCTGCTTTCGTTACCACTAAAAATTGATTAACAAATACATTTAAAAATTTATTTACAAACAACCTGACAATCAAAATCATGAAACTATCCATACTAGTTAAAAATTTAACTACAACAACATATAACTCATTCTCATGCACATAATAAAATGCACAACATTAAAAATCATAAATTAACATAGGAAAACAAATAACACTTATTTATTTTTTAAATATTTGTGCAACCACCTTCTTGGGAAGGACGTTCCACCCAAACCTATACTTCTTGTTCCAATTATAAGCAATAATTCACCCCTGAGACAAGGCTATGAATTGAAAAGAAAAGGGTTCTTCTCACAATCCACTAACAACTCATTATCCCAAAACCCATCGGTATTGTCCTACAACTATCCTAAATTCCCTCTAGCTCTCTTCCTCTCGATTTTCCCTACCCAAGGAATGTACCCCTTCACTACTCTCAATCCATTAGGCATCTAATTACTTTATCAAGGTCTCTCTAGCACATGTAACTAGGAATCTGTCTATTGGGAACTCAAGGGAACTCACTTCCAGGAACAACTACCAACAGAAACAACAAAGACTTGTTGTTACAATGCAACTCACACAAGAGTTCACTCTTCACGCCTGGAAACATGGCTCTTCAATCCTCAACTCTGAAGCAATCCAAAATGCCCCATTATGCTCTATAATTCCCCCATCCTTCTAGCTCTATCTCTAGTATTCTCTTCTCTTCTCTCAACTTGTTTCTCCTGTAAAAATCAATGTGTAAAAATTTCATGTAACTTCCCATAATAATTTTGTCTCCATTTGGATTTCTTTATTGACTTGTGCACTTCCCCAAGATGATTTTACTCAGCTCCCATGATCCCAATAACTATGAGATGGGACTTCTCACACCCACCCTCTTACATGAATTAATGATTAGGCTCTCGTAAACTCAAAAATAAATTAGAAGTTATCCTAATGATAACAAAATTCAGGAAAATGGGTTAAATTAATACCAATAATTAATTCCCCCCTTGGACCCATCGAAGACACTCTATTTTCTTGTGGAAAACTCAATCCCCATATTTTTCCATATCCCCAGCAGCTGGTATCACATTTATTTATTTAAAAACATAAAATACATTCGCATATTACATCACTTGGCTAGAGCCACATTCATATCTACATTAT
This sequence comes from Picea mariana, assembly GCA_032191745.1. Classification (NCBI taxonomy): domain Eukaryota; kingdom Viridiplantae; phylum Streptophyta; class Pinopsida; order Pinales; family Pinaceae; genus Picea; species Picea mariana. Next base: position 88,397 of record JASDQU010585940.1, on the reverse strand, counting down.
GCATACATTAAACTAGGGATTATAGTGGGGATGTTACACTATGCATATAAGTCAAATAAAAAAACCATCAAAATACACAAACATATAAGAAAAAACATACCTCGATGGTCCCACACCTCCCCAGGAGGAAAAACAATGTCAGGGTCCTATCGAGTCAATCTCGACGTATGGGAACTCCAAAATAATATGCGACATCTATCTCCAGATCCACTCAAAAGATATACTGAATTAGTGGGCTTCCTCCCCACCTCCATGGAGGTCCAATATATGATCCCACCACATAAATCATAGCCATATCATAGGTGTATTATCTAATATAACATGTGTGCGTAGTAGTACCACCCTCTCTGGGAAAAAACTACAAAGTACTAACCCAAAGGAAAACTCGCATGATTTCTCTACAACACATCAATCCAACTGTGCTACCATGCACGAATGCATGAATCGTTCCCATGCAAAGGTATATTCCTGTAAGACCCTCTCCACTAATGAAATATGCTCACTAGATATGCGTTGGGTCCCCATAGACCCATAAATATGTACCACCATGGAGCATACCATAGGTGTCAATAGAGAGTCAATGGATGACAACCTAATCAACCCCCTGTCAAAGGATTTGTAGCAAAGAAATCGTGGCACACCATCGTATCCATTCTCTCCCCCCCCTGGTATAAGGGGATGAGTAGAAAGCTTTACATCCCTAACTGGGAGCCTCGTCAGAAGTAGATATCGATATCTACTAAAAAACAAACCTCCTATCCTCGCACCCTAAGTCTTGCAGGTTGGGCTGCCACATCCTAAAAAAAAATTGAAGTAACTCCTCCTATGAAATCACTAGGGAACAGTAAAAAAACTTCAATAAACCAAAGCCGGCTAGCCCTCACCGAATACACATATCTCCCCCCCCCCACCCCCCACATCTCCCTGGACATGCTCCTAATCCATATCCCACTAGTGAGTAGACATACCAAAGTGTCAACTCTCATATGCATCTAATCCAAAATAGGCTTGATTAGTCACAAACCTCATGATACCAAAAATCATCTTATCAAAACCAAAACCTACAAATCAGTGCGCTTGTCACTTAAACAGCTATGCACATCTATGCAATTGTTAGTATTGCAGTCATGCATATGTGTGTGACTGTAATCCATATATTCTTGCAGGCTCCATGTAACTATCCACTTGAAAGTCACTCATTCTTTCACAAATGTTCCCTAAACATACACATAATATTGCATGAATGTACCCTTAATAGTCGTGCAAGATTGCATGCATGTCCACTTGACATCCGCACAAAGTTGCATGAAAATCGTTATTATTTCTCAACACGTGCGTGATTGCCTCGACTTCCCCCATGAAAGATGAACCAAATATTGGATTAAACCTAATCAATGTTGCACGATTATATTCCAACCTCCCATGCAATTTCTCCCATCATTCAAAAATATGGTTGTACCACTCTCTATACACCCCCCATTCCCAAAACTATAAAATCCAAAAATACGGGAGGTATGAATAATCTACCTGGTTCTCTCATTGGTCAAATATGCTCAACCATACTCTTTCATGGATCTTAAATGCACCCAGAAAAAAATATATATCTCAACAACCACAGGTACAAATGAGGTGGCATTATGGGCCCCACACCTATTTATACACATCCTTCCCAAAATTCTAATCACCCATACATAAGCCCAGAAGATCCATTTTTCACATCGTTCATAGCAACATGATATTGACACTACCACCTACATTTCATGTTATTCAAATGACCCATGGGGCATCATCAAAACCCCAGGTATAGGTATGTGTGCTCACTACCATTTTTATCAAATAGTTGTCATATGTTCTTTATCATCAGATATTTTTCACTTCAGGTATTTATTTTTTGTGTGCAGTTACTTGTTCAGTAGCATCATCGCCCATACATTTCTATCCATCCCATGTACCCTTCAGTTATATGCTCCACTGGCATGTAATTAATCGCTCTATGAACAATTTTGTTTCTGAGTCACACCCTTCAACATTTACCTTCATGATTACAACAACTCACTTCGCAGTACCTTCACCTCTATTGAATTTCAATACTTTCGACTAATAGCATTCCCACATTCATGAGTTGTCCCACAAATATTTTCACCTCAACAAATAGACACTCGTGTTTCTCTTATACCCCCTAGGAATGGGAATCCCGATATTTTCACACCTCAGAGAACAAACCTATTACTTCTTCTCCTCATAATGCTAACCTTCCCATTATACACTCCCAAATCATGTATTGTCAATTACATTAAATGTACCTATGCATTTTCATTATCCCTCCATCTCATACAACATCAATTTCCCATCTATGAATTCATCCTTCATTCATCTACCTAATATAGAAACCCACCCATGGGGCCCCCAACCTTCATGAGTCGACTCTGAAAATGTGTGCCCCAATCAGGCCAAGACATCTTCCATTGGGTGTAATGTACCTAGAGACGTAATATGGGGGATAATATGGGAGGTACCCCATGGGAATGGGGTAATGTATTATTAGTGGAGGCCATTCAATGTAAGGTGGAGTAGGTCCACCATGGTATTAAATAATTCCCATTATGGTAGTTACATATAATAGTGGGTAGTTAGATATAATAAATGATGTTTCTATAAGAAACCCTCTCTAGAATGTTCCTAGGAGATAGAGAATGATATAAAATAATGTGTAAGAATTGTATTGGACATGGTGAAGAATATTGTTGATGTACAAGCAAGTATTTTTTGAGGAGTTATATCCTTCTGTAAGGATTAATATATGGTGTTACCCTACCTCAAGGGTTTTTTATATTCTTGTGTTCAGTGTTTCAGTGAATGGTTTTATTTCATTCTTGGTTATTTCTTAAATATATTTGCAAATATATATTTGGTATATTGAATTTGGTATTAGAGCTCTTTCCTCGGGCAAGAAGAGAAGCATTTTTTATTATTTTTGGAGAAATGGTTTTTAATAAAAAAGATAGGGTGACTCACTCTGGGCTCATATATGAGACTTTTTGCTCCATTTTTTTAGAAAGTAATTGGATATTTAGATTCTTCTCGTTAGAATACCCAAATTCAAAAACAAAATCAGCCGAAATGGAGTCTAGGAAGTCAAGTTATGAGCATTTTAAATTTGACATTTTTCAGGGTTTTTTCGGAAAAAGACGCGATTTTCTGCAGTAAGTTACTTCTACACCCTAGTTCTATTTTGGGGGTTATGGATGACAACATCAATTTCAATGGAAAACATGAGTGTCCTAGCATTGAATAATATATCAAACATATAAATTCATCATGTGGATCCATATGGTGAGTTGGGCTATGGCTAAGTTTAAGGGATGATGCTAGGGCATGGGGTAATGAACTTAACTGTGAAGATATTGGTGCACTTTCTGATAAAGAAAATGAAAACCTATTTTTAGACAAGTGGTCTTGTTCCAAGAATAAGGATCAAGAATGAAATAAGGGTTTAATTTCATGTGGAACTTCTATATTACAAGTTCAGTGTTGTCTTCATAAAGCAAATGTCATTGTTTCTATTAGCCCTAGTTGCCAACACAATTTTATCAATGTTTAGTTGGTTAATAGATTGCAAGTTCCTACAAAGAATATTTAAAGCACACAGGTTACGGGTAAAAATATTCATTTTTTTTAATATTTGAAGCTAATTATGGGTAAATGTGTGTTGCATTCATACTTTTATGCTATATATCTAGGTGACATGGATATTTTTTTGGGATATACTTACATGGATTCAATTGGTAGAGTTAATTTGAATGTGAAAAATAATTTTTTGAAGTTGTGGCACAAGAAAAATAAAATTGCATTGCATGATGTGTCTCTTAGTAAGACCAAAGGGCCCATGACAACAAGCACACAATTTATTGAAGAGTCTACAAGGGAGTCAGAGTTTAAGTCTATAGAATTTGATGAAGCAAAGCCACAGGGATAAAAAACTAAAGAAGATAAGGAGTTCATTGACTCAAAGACACAACCAATTTTCGATCTGAATAAAAATGAACCTATTCCTACATTTGTTGTATATCACCATCAACATCATATAAATAAAAAATAGTCATCAAGACAAGGAGTGGCGCATGAACACACTTATGCACCAATATGGAACCAAAAAGACAACCAATCAAGAGGTACATGGAATCCTACATGACATCATTAGGCTCGAGCTACAAATCAATGGAAACATCAGCCAGAGGCGAAGAGATGTCAGGGTGGCATGACAATAATTGGAAATCATGTTCATCTTCCATTAGGTTGGATGGATGGTCATACTTGGTACCAGTTAGATACATTTGTCAATCAATTATATCGTATGGTATCTTCTTATATTTTGGGGATGAAACATTCTTAAGGGGGGTGGAATGTAATGTACCTAGGAAGGTAATATGGGGGATAATATGGGAGGTACCCCATGGGAATGGGGTAATGTATTATTAGTGGAGTCCATTCAATGTAAGGTGTATTAGGTCCAACATGGTTTTAAATAAGGCCCATTATGGTAGTTACATATAATAATGGGTAGTTTGATATAATAAATGATGTTTCTACAAGATACCCTCTCTAGAATGTTCCTGGGAGATAGAGAACGCTATAAAATAATATGTAAGCATTGTATTGGACATGGCTAAGAATATTGTTGATGTACAAGGAAGTATTGCTTGAGTTTTATCCTTCTGTAAGGATTAATATATGGTGTTACCCTACCTCAAGGGATTTCTATATTCTTGTGTTAAGTGTTTCAGTGAATGGTTTTATTTTATTATTGGTTATTTCTTAAGTATATTTTCATACCCAGATTTGGTATATTGCATTGGGGCACCCATTTCTATATGTGTATAATCAAAACTAATAATTATTTATTCATTTTGTAATTGGTCATGGTGAATAATGTTGTTTATGTACAAGCAAGTATTGCTTGAGGAGCTTTATCCTTTCGTAAGGATTAATATATGTTGTTACCCTACCTCAAGGTTTTTCTATATTCTTGTGTTCAATGTTTCAGTGAATGTTTTTATTTTATTATTGGTTATTTCTAAAATATATTTGCATATCTATATTTGGTATATTTCAAGAATAAGGATCAAGAATGCACTAAGGATTTAATTTCATGCGGAACTTCTATATTACAAGTTCAGGGTTGTCTTCATAAAGAAAGTTTCATTGTTTCTATTAACCCTAGTTGCCAACAATTTTTTATCAATGTTTAGTTGGTTAATAGATTGCAAGCTCCTACAAATAATATTCAAAGCACACAGTTTGCAGGTAAAAATATTCAAATTTTTAAAGATTTGAAGCTAAGTATGGATAAATATATGTTGCATTCATACTTTTATGCTATAGATCTAGGTGACATGGATATTTTTTGGGGATATCCTTAGATGGATTCAGTTGGTACAATTAATTTGAATGTGAAAAATAATTTTTTGAAGTTGTAGTACAAGAAAAAGAAAATTATATTGTAGGATGCGTCTCTTAGTAAGACCGAAGGGCCCATGACAGTAAGAACAAATGTTCTTGAAGAGTCCACAGGGAAGCTAGAGGTTGAGTCTATAGAAGTTGATGAAGCAAAGCCACAGGAAGAAAACACCAAAGAATCTTAGGAGTTCATTGACTCAAAGACACAAGCAGTTGTCAATCTGAAGAAAAAGGAACATATTCCTAAAATTGTTGTATATCACCATCCACATCATATAGAGAAACAACAGTCATCAAGGTAAGGATCGATGCATCAACACATTTATACACTAGAAGGGAACCAAAAATAAAACTGATCAAGAGGTACATGGAGGCCTACATGATGTCATCAAGCACGAGCTACAAATCAATGGCAACATCAGTCAAAGTGAAGCCACGTCAGGGTGGCATGACAGAAATTGGACATCATGTTCATGTCCCATTAGGCTAGATGGATGGTCATACTTAGTACTAGTTGGATACAATTATCATCTGGTCATATCTTATGGTATCTTCTCATGTTTCGGGGAATAAACATGGTTAAGGGGGGTGGAATGTAATGTACCTAGGGAGGTAATATGGGGGATAATATGGGAGGTACCCCATGTGAATGGGGTAATGTATTATTAGTGTATTCCATTCAATGTAAGGTGGAATAGGTCCACCATGGTATTAAATAAGGCCCATTATGGTAGTTACATATAATAATGGGTAGTTAGATATAATAAATGTTTTTTCTAGAAGATACACTCTCTAGAATGTTCCTAGGAGATAGATAAAGCTATAAAAGAATATGTAAGCATTGTATTGGACATGGTGTAGAATATGTTTGGTGTACAAGAAAGTATTGCTTGAGGATTTTTATCCTTCTATAAGGATTAATAAGGGATTTCTATATTCTTGTGTTCAGTCTTTTAATGAATAGTTTTATTTTATTCTTGTTTATTTATGAAGCATATTTGCATATCTAGATTTGGTATATTGCATTGGAGCACCCATTTCTATATGTTTATAATCAAACCCAATCATTCTTTATTCATTTGTTAATTGTATAATCACCTTTTTATTTCCAGCAAGTATAATAGGTTTTTTCCATCGTAGTTGATGGAGTTTTTTATCTAGAAAAAGTAACCCATGTCACCCTTGGTTGGTGTAAATGTATTGAACGTTCATAGAACAGATCTAGATAGAAAAAAACACACACATTTGCAAAGAGAAAGAATGGAAGAATTCTCATTAACCGTAATGAATAATAAATAATTTACACATGATATACTCTGTATAACTCAACCAATGTGCATTAAAGGTGAAACCAATGTGCCATAGTGTTTTTATAGAGTGATATGGACACACACCAGTAGTTACGGGAGTGAAATACCACCTAGTCAAGTCTCTCAGGCAATTACGAGAGTGAACTAGCACCTAGATGAGTTAACTAGTCTACCAGTCTTCAGTTAACTGACTGAAACAAGGTGAAGTGAGGAGGAGATCAGGGAATCATGGGTAATGCGCTAGTATGGTGATGATACCGAGGACAATGAACATTATCTGGTGATGATCACAATGTTTCATGGTGACAAAACCAATGCAGCATCTAGACTCCACTCAAATAGTCAAACTAAAGTGAAAACTGAAGAGAATATTCTCCTAGAGGAATATTCTCCCTAAAATTTAGGAGAATGGATAAAGACTAATAAACATAGGAAAAAAATTAGGAAAAATAAATCCTAGGTGTGTGTGAAGTAACTCCAACCCCCCTGAACATCACTATGGTGAAAGTAAATAATGGGTCACAGAAAAGAGGCCATGGTAGGTACCCAAATACAAAAGATACACTGAAATAAAGTGAAGAAAGAGGGAAAACCTCATTGGAAAACCCCCCCCTCAAGGTAAAATGTATTTAAAAATAAAAAATTATAGTTTCTATGTAGTTGTGTCCTTCACTCCAAGACGACTTCGCTAAGAATGGAACTTCTGCTAAGTGAAGCTCTTGGTGAAGATGTTTGTCGTTTCTTCTATTGAAGGACATAACTGTAGATCGATGATCCCCTCATGTACTAAGTCCTAGATGTAGTGCATGTGGATATTTATGTGCCTCATACATTGCCTCTGAACTGGATCTCTATAGAAATTCAGAGTGCTCTGGTTGTCACACCAGATGATGATTAGTCGATGAAACTAAAATCCCAACTCAATGAGAAAATTTTGTAGCCACATAGCATGAATGGTTATGTTAACTATCCCTCTGTACTCTACCTCAGCTCAAGATAGAGAAATATCATCTTGCTTCTTGCTCGACCAACAGATAGGCCTGGAACCAAGACTGAGTGAGTAACCAGATGTGGACTTGTGATAAATTCTATCACTAGCCCAATCAGAATCAGTGAAACTGATGAGATCTAATGTAGAGTTTGATACATAATAAATCCCAAAGGTGATGGTGCTCTATATGTATCAAAGAATACACTTTGTATCCTTCTAATGTATCTCATGTGGCTACTACATGAACCTAGAAAATATGTCAACTACATAGAAGAGGTATGGTCTGGAGTGTGTGAGATACAACAAGCTCCCCACTAGTTTTATGTACAATGTGTTGTCAACCACTGGAGTATCCCTTACATAATCAAGTTTGACTCCTGATAGGAAAGGATTCAAAGAAGAATTGTAGTCTGTCATGTGAAATCTCTCGAGGATATCTCATGCATACTTGGCCTGAGACAGTTTGATGCATGATGCATCCTGACTGATCTATATTCCAATGAATAAGTGTAGTGGACCCATGTCCATAATCAAGAACCCGTCATGTAGAATCCTCCTGACTATAGAAATTGCTGAATTCGAGCAACCAGTGACCAAAAAATCATCAACATACATAACTAAGAGTAGAAGTGAATCAACCATCCCGAGCATGTAGGCATTTGGGTATGATTTACAATGTACAATGTTCTATGACAACAGGCAGGAGTCCATATTGGAATACGATGCCCTCGGAGCCTTCTTGAGGCCATAAAGAGATTTCTTTAGTCAACAGACCAAAGAGGAACCTTGAATAAATCTCTGGGGATGATCCATATAGATCTCCTCATAGAGATCACTATGAAGAAATGGATTCTTCACATCCATCTGATGGACTTCCCATCCCTTGTTTGTCGCAATGGAAAGTTCCAAATGTATTGAATCCATATTCACTACTGGAGAAAAGGTCTCATCATAGTCAATGCCATGCACTTGCTGAAATCCTTTGGCAACTAGCTTGGCCTTGTATCTACTAATTTTTCCATCTACTGCACTCTTGGTCCTGTAGACCCATATGCACCTGACAAGTTTCCTTCCTACATGAAGGGGAACCATATCCCAATTTTAGTTCTCAAGGAGGGAGTTGTACTCCTCCTACGTGTCTGATTCCCAAAAGGGATTTCTAGCAGCCTCACCATAAGACTGTGGATCTGAATACTAAACCAAGAAAATATGGTTGGAGGGAAATGGTTAAGTGGAAGTGAGTGAAATAGGAGGCTCCTCAAAATCAGATCGAGTCCTCCTAGTATCAGCTAGATCACCAACAACATCCCCTACTTGGGCCTCTACTCTGGCTCTCCATCTATATATGTATGCATTGAATCTGCATCTGACTCTACTGACTCTATATCTGGATCATCATAATCCTATGAATCATAACTCTCATTTTAAGAAGATTCATCATGTGCATGCTCATCATCTCAGACAGGTGGAAGAATGAAGGAGTCTGCATGTAGTTGTTGAGGTACATGGGAGACACTTTCCTCAAATTGGACAGTTTACTCAATGATGAGTCGGTCCGAGGAAAGATCAGTAAGTCTATATCCCTTCACACCATCAGGTTATCCAACAAAGATACACTCTGTACTCTGTGGATCAAGTGCCTTCCTCATTTCAAAGGGAATCCGGACCCATGAACATGAACCAAAAATATGAAAGTGGGTCACTTTTGGTTTGAGGCTGCTCCAAGACTCGTAGGGGTCCTAGTGTAGACCTCCTACCCTCAGGTCGAGATCCTACAAATGATGTAGACCTCCTACCCTCATATCGAGATCCATGTAGGATGTTCTCTAGACCATGAAAAGGGTTAACAAAACCCCTTGTTTAATCCCACGTGGGATTTTGGTTTTGGAAAGTTAGGGTGCTTCGAATACTATGCCATGGCTCTTGGCAATAGATGAAATGTGAAATTTTTAATGGGCTTATGGTGTGACCCCCCCCACTCCAATGTGACCACAACCAAGCCTAGGCGCAAGAACCTTTAGCCACTCGCAAATTTGCGAGTTGGAGAACCACCCCTTTTACACTCTCCTTGCAAATCCATGACTCTGAAATCCAGCCTTCGATGAGATCCAATGGATGTATGCCTCCCTTGATCTGATGACCCATGGCGTATGAGGATTTTGCAAATCGATGAATCAATATGCTTGACCCCAAACCTCTTGTCACTCCATTTCTCGAACTCCAATATGCGAGTTCGCATGTGAGATCAATGACCCACATTGATCCGGATCTGACGGTCACTATCCCTCTAGAGCTTAAAGGTATTGAAAATACACTTAGTCTTAATCTCTTCACTATTCTAAGATATCCAACAGTTCATTGGATTTCAACACTTCCTCTTGAAGCGATTCAACCATCCGATTCAACTTCTCAAGGAATTCTAGCCAGACAACCTGGCATCCTTCCCTCCTGAACTTGATTCCTTCAAAACAATTACACCTCCGTCTCCATTTCGAACAATTCATAGGTTCTAATCCTCCTGAGATTTCACTTGCAAACTCAAGGCCTCCAAAAAGAGTCCCTGTATGCACTCCTTGTGGTAGGTTTCAAGTAAGCTCTAGTTATTTTAGATATTTGAATCCATGCACTCCTTGCAATAGAAGTCCCTCAATTTTTCTCTTCGATTTGGTAAAATCCAAGACTTCACCTAGCCTGCACACACCTTGCATGGATATATTCTATGCTAACACTCTTACCTATAAACACAAAGTTGGAATCTCTTTTGAGAGTTTTAAGGTAAAACTCAGAGTCTAATCAACGCACTCCTTGCGAACCCTCCACTGCACTCTTGCAGGCATTCTCAGAAAGAGAAACAACTGAAACTCATTCTCCCCTTATCCAAAATTCAAATATTCAAAATAGAATCCTAGAACATACACACACATATTTTCATTGAAATAAAATGCACACAAAGAATGCAAACAAGCCGAAACATATCATTCAACAGGTGATTCCAACATCCATAACAAACACAAATATTGGAATCAAAGATTTTCTTTCATTAATTCTAGTGCTCTCATACATGGTAAACAACTACAGCTAAAATGCATGAAAACAATTCTCTGTTCTCCTCTGTATCTCTACAACTTATAAAATATGAATCATAATGTTACAAATGATCAAAGGGTCGAGGGTTTCTATCATCCATTTTCCCTCCTACCTTCTATGATCCTAAAAATTTATAATCTATTATTTAAATCTACCTACTTTACATTCATTACGCATAAATGCCTCTACCTTCGACAGATGAGAGAAATGCTCAAGATCTGTTTACAATCTCCAAAACACAAAGGTAAGTACACTTCCCTAGTTATTACATTAATGTCCATTCATTAATTTTCAAAACATTTCAAAATGTGAACTGGTGCTTTTCCAACTATCTCCTTTGGTTAGGTACGTGCCTTTGGCTTTATATGATTCTCCTGCATCATACTCCCTCGCTTGAAAATTTTCATGAACTCCTGTTCATGACTTCCTTCACTATTCATCCATGCTTTTTAATTGTTGTTTCATCCTCCCAGCTGGCATATTCAACTAGATATCCTTTTCATTTGACCAATTATTCAAAATACTCTTTTCTTCTGGTCTTTCTGCTAATCATCTTGTCAATTATGCTTTCCATCTGTGGCTTTTCAGCTACGGGCATTTGTTTTTTCCATTGAATCTTTTCTTGTTTATCTTTTGTTCCTTCTTCTTCAGGTCTGTAAGGGTACAAATTTGTGACATTGAATATCGGTGAGATTTCTATCCCATTGGGTAATTCAATCTCATATGTGTTTGTCCCAAATTTCCTTATAACCTTGCACGGTCCAATATTTTTCATCTTCAACTTGTTGTATGTTCCCCTTGGGAACCTCTCCTTCCTCAAATGTGCAAGAATCAAATCACCAACTTCTAATTGAAGTTCTCACCTGTGTTGATCTGCTCTATGCTTGTACTCTTGACTTGAACTCTGCAATCGCTCCTTAATTTTGTTGTGAAGCTCCATCATTCCTTCTGCAAAGTCCTCTGCACTAGCTCTTCCGAATTTGGTTTGTTCTGAATATTTCAATTCAGAAAATTCCCTTGGTTGTATTCCATATATAATCTGTAATGGACTCCTCCTTTTTCTTCTATTGAGTGAATCATTGTAAGTGAATTCCTCCTGTGGCAGAATGTGATCCCATTGACTGTGGTGTTCAGTCACTAAGCTCCTTAATAAATCTCCCAAGCTCCTGTTCATGACCTCTATCTGTCCATCCTTCTAAGGATGATATACTGAGCTAAAATACAAATTTGTCCAGAAATTTTTCCAAAAGGTCCCCCAAAAATGTCCTACGAACTTGGTATCTTGATTAGAAACAATGCTCCTTGGCAAGCTGTGAAGTCTGATGACTTCCTTGAAAAATAGGTTCGCAATATGAGTTGCGTCACTGGTTTTATGGCATGGTATGAAATGTGCCATCTTTGAAAATATGTCTACCACTACAAATATTGAATCATATCCCCTTTGTGTCCTTAGCAGTCCCAATATGAAATCCGTGCTCACGACATCCCACAACCTTTCCGGTATGGGTAATGGTTGGTATAACCCTCTATTCTACCTTTTTCCCTTCGTGTGCTGACAAATTCTGCACTTGTCCACAAACTTCTTCACATCTTTCCTCATCCCCAGCCATAAATATGAGCCATTCAACTTTGAGAACGTTTTGTCATGACCGAAGTATCTGGCTAATCCTCCACTGTGTTTTTCCTTCAGCAAATTCTCCCTCATGGAGAATTTTGGAACACATAGCTGATTTCCCCTGAACAATAATCCATCCTGGATCATGTATTCAGTCCATTGGCTTCTGTCCCTGAGAATTGGATTCTCAGATGCCTCATATGCCTCTTTGAAGTCTGGATCATCCTTATACATTTCTTTGAGGTTATCAAAACCCAAAGTCTTAACTCTGAATTCCTGCATAAGAAAACATTTCTTGCTCAAAGCGTTAGCAACTTTGTTAGCAGTTCCATAAATATGTTTGATCACAAAAGTAAAATTCTGCATGTATTCAACCCATTTAGCATGTTTTTGGTTCAAATTCTCCTGTTGAGTCACAAATTGCATAGTGTGATTATCGCTATACAAAAAAAACTCTTTGGGAACCAAATAGTGCCTCCATTTATTCAGCGCTTGTATGACTGCATAGAATTCTTTGTCATACCTAGAGTACGTGATCTTTGCTTCATTCATTTTTTCACTGAAATACATGATCGACCTGTTGTCTTGGCTCAAGACCGCTCCAATGGAAAATCCACTCGTGTCACACCTAACATGGAATGTCTTGCTGAAATATGGCAAAAGTAGAATTGGTTGCTCAATGATCTTCTTATTCAGCAGATTGAAGCTCTTCTTCGCTTCCTCCGTCCAGTGAAAAGATTTATGTATTTTCTTCACCATATCCATCATCGGTGTTGTTGGTGCATAAATATGTTCATTGTATATCTCACACTCATTTAAATGTCAATTCGGGATTCATAATCGAAAGATTCGTTACACTATATGTGCCGAGAACAAGTAACCTATCTAAGTCTGTTGCATATAGGAAATAATTAATAACATAAAAATTCCATTTCTAATATGTTTAAATACTTCAAAATATCCTCTAAACCTAAAAGAGAAAATTGATAATGAAACTTAGAAAAAAAATCAATCAAAGAGATGATGTACCAGAGAAACAAGTCTGTTCATTTTAGGCACTTGTATTGAAAAGATGAACTTTAAGAAGCTTGTCTCCTGTAGTAATTAAAACAATCAACTCCAACCATTCTTGAAACAAAAACCAACTTCAACTTCATCTAATTCAATCAAACCAACACAAGAGGGCTTCAGTATAACTAAAAGACTTTATTACAACAGATGAAGATGAAAGATAAAGTCTCCTGGTCCCTTGCGATACTACAATCATAAACTTAAAATATCAGTCCCACACTTCAAATTATGAGATAGCTAACTTCAACATTGGATAATAAAATGCATATTCGATCTAGCACTTGCCTATACACACCAATCCAAAATGATTAACTCAATGCTTAATCCTGAGAATGAAATAAAGACTAATCACACACACACACATGTTGTTGTAAACTATCCACACAAACACACAGAATGTATACAATGAGGTTTACCTTAGTTGGGGTGGTGGGTCCTTGCCGAACCAACAAGGAACCTCTTAAGGAGTTAACAAAATAAAACTTTCACTCACATCCAAGAATTTACATAAAAGATCTTTTGTACTAATTCAGCTAGTAAATTGGATCAACAGTCTTTTACTTCATACATGACGACGACAAGTACTATCTAATTCTTATCATATATTTATTACATTCCTCTCTACAAAACATTACTTATATAAGGTAAGCCGATACTACCAATATTTATGGATAAAAATTAAATAGTTCGAGAAATTCCAGAATTAAGATTTACATTGAAGTTTTAGGAGTCGACTCCATCCTCATGACACAAAGTGCATGAGCGATGGAGTCTCTTGAAAATGGATAACTAACTCAGATGCTTCTATCCAACTGTCTTCTTGAAATATCCACCATTATCTAGGTCCAACCAGCGCATCCTGAAACAGAGGTTTTGGTACCAGATTGCACACAGTCACGAGTCTAGTACTGGAATAGAACAGAGCAAGGAGTACCAGAATAACACATGTCTTGGTACCAGAATGGGGTTGGTACCGGATCAAAATTGTCTTAGGTACCAGAATGGATTCAATACCAAATTACACGGTGTCTGATGAACACAGGAGCCATGTTTCAGAGGGAAATGGATATCGCCTTCGTGGAAGAATCGGGTAAGTTTATTGTCATTTATTTAGATGATGTGAGTATGTTTTCCAAATCTGATGATGTACACCTGCGGCACCTTAGACGAGTTTTCGAGAAATGTAGAAGGTTTGGGATTTCTTTAAATACTAAGAAGTGTCTTTTTGGGTTAGAAGAAGGCAAATTGCTGGGACACATCATCTCTAAAGATGGAATCAAAATAGACCCCAGCAGAATCGAGGCCATACTAAAGTTAGAAAACCCAAGAAACCTCAAAGAACTACAGTCTTTTATCGGGAAAATTAACTTTCTACGAAGATTCATTCCCAATATGGCCAAACTCCTCAGAAACATAACAAACATGCTTAAAAAAGACGTAAAAATAAAATGGGACTCTGAGTCCAGACAATCCTTCGAATAAGTCAAACGAGCACTCACAGAAGCCCCAGTGTTGATCAGTCCCGATTTCACTAAAGATTTCTATCTTTTTTCTTTCGCCTTTGATTATACTATAGCAACGGTATTACTGCAGAAGAAAAACGAAGGGCATGAACAACCCATAGCTTTCTTCAGCAAAGCATTAAGAGATGCTTCCCTGAACTACAATATCATGGAGAAGCAAGATTTTGCTTTGCTAAAAGCCATAAAAGACTTCAAGGTCTACATTCTCCATTCCCACACCATAGCTTATGTTTCGAACGCGGTAGTAAAGGATATCTTGACACAGGAAAACCCTGATGGAAGAAGGGGAAAATGGATTGTTGTCATTTTAGAATACGATATAGAGATTAAGCCCACAAAACTAATCAAAGGCCAAAGCCTTGCTAAATTAATGGCTGAATCTAACTTCCAAGCTCTTGACATTAATTTTCTAGATGTTGCAGATGAACAGGGCAAGATGGTGACTCCAAACGTTAGAGAGGTATTTCTCAACTCTCCATGGTATGCAGACCTTATATTCATTTTACAAAATTTACAAGCTCCCCCTGGTTTGACTAAGACTAAAGCTAGATTTTTAAAGTTGAAGGCTTTGAAATTCTGTATTCTAGAAGAAAATTTGTATTGGAAAGACCCCGCAGGCATTCTGTTAAATTGTTTACTGAAGGATGAAGCTGATAAAGTGTTGCAAGAGTTTCATGCGGGAGAATGTGGTGGCCATTTGAACTAGAAGGTCACAGCCAACAAAATACTCAGAGCTGGATTCTATTGGCTCACCCTATTCGCTGATGTGCATCAGAAGGTAAAAGAATGTCACCAGTGTCAACTATTTGAAGGCAAAAGGAAGCTCCTTCCTCTACCTCTGAAACCAATCTCAGTTGAGGCCCCTTTCCAGCAATGGGGGCTCGATTTCATTGGAGAAATACACCCACCTTCTTCAGGCCAACATAGGTGGATTCTTACTGCCACCGATTATTTTACCAAATGGATCGAGACAGTACCAAGCAGGAAAGCCACTGACTCTATTATTATCAAATTTCTTGAAAATAATATTTTGTCTCGTTTTGGTTGTCCTAGAAAGATTATAACTGACAATGCAGCCACCTTTCGGTCGAAGAAACTCATAGATTTCTGCAACTGGTACCACATTGGTTTGGGGCATTCCACAGCCTACTACCCTCAGGGGAATGGGTTGGCGGAATCTTCAAACAAAACTTTGGTAAATATCATCAAGAAAACATTGCAGGAAAACAAGAAATCATGGCACGATAAGTTGGTGTTTGCTTTATGGGCCGATAGACTAACCACCACAAGGTCAATTGGTATGTCACCATACCAGCTAGTCTATGGTACAGAGGAAGTTTTCCCCACTTCTTTAGGAGTCCATGTCATGAAGTTTCTACAAGACGTACAAGCTTAGACTAACGAATCACAAAGAAGGATCAACCAGATGATCCATTTGTAGCAGACTAGAGAAGAAGTTTTCAACAAAACACAGGTCATCCAAGAAAACATCAAGAAGATCTTTGACAAACGAACAAAGGAGGATGATTTTGACCTGGGAGATTTGGTGTTGAGATGGGATGCCAGGAATGAAGACAAAGAAAAACATGGAAAATTTGATAATTTGTGGATAGGGCCATACACGATCCAAGCTTTCAGAGGAAACAATTCCTTTTTGCTAAACAATACTGATGGGTCAGATCTACCAGGAGCACCTATGAATGGTAGGATGTTGAAACATTATGTACCACCTTAGTAGAAGATTCAAGTTTTCCACTCTCCATTGTACATACCATTTTAATTTTAAATTTTTGATTGCATTTTCTGAGTGAAGAACATCAGTCAGTTGGTTGAAGCTCGAAGAGAAGGCCCTAAGCTGTCGATCATTGTTTGTCCATTTTTTAGAATAAAACCAACAAAGGTTACTAGACAGATTTGTTCATAATGACAGGAACCAGGATTCTTGGCACTTAACAGGGCAAGTACCATCCCCAGGTGGAGCCACTGTTATTACCCTATAATTTAGGGGATCAACTGGTGACCAAGATATTATCTGTTTCTAGTATTTTTGTTGACAAATGATTTTTCATTCTACAAATAATTTGAGAAAAGGAAAAAGAAAATAAAAAAAAAAGAAAAAGAAAAAAAAAGAAAAGAAAAGAAAAGAAAAAAGAAAAAGAAAAGAAAAGAAAAGGAAAAAGAAAAAGAAGAAAAGAAAAGAGGGCATAAAAGAATTAAAATAAAAGCCCCATGCAATAATAGTAACTTGGCCATACCTTTCAAGCATGGCCAAGTTCTTTTTAAATTTAATGTTGGTAGGGTAGTGAATAAACCTGACCAGACTGTCTAATCCTGGCCAGATAGCCCTTAGGTTAGATTAGTGAATAAATCTGACCAGACTGTCTAATCCTGGTCAGATAACCCTGTGGTAAGCATGTTGAGTGGCAGGCCTGATCCATGAATAAACGACGAAGTCCAGAGAATTCTGCATCTCTCGGACAACGCAAAGATAGGAGACTGGTACCTGTATCAAAACCACACCGAGATCAAAGTTTTCGGGTGCGAATTGGCACCCTACAAGCTGCCAAAGTATGTGCCAGTAAGAATCTTTGCGTTAGAGTATATAAGGCAGATCATGAACTCAGATGACATCCACTTTGTATCCCTGAAAAAAAAACAACAGTTGTGGATCAAGGGGAAAATTGGCTCCTTCATTTGCAACAGTCGAGGCGCCAGGGAAGAAGCTGATAGAATGTTGAGAGAAATGAAACTCTTTACGAGTTTCCCATGGCACTATGATCCTTATGGGATCATTTCAGAAATGCGGGTGTAAAAAAAAAACATCCCGTATGTTCATGAGTCCAATCCCAAGATTGAAAAATTCGCCAACCAGACCGTGTGGATGCCTGACACCTTGGTTGAAGCGGAACAGTAGGTTGAGGTGGAACAGCAGGTTCCCCTGACGACTGTGCCACCAACTAACATGCCACAGGTCCCTAAGGAAAAAATGCCTCGACAAGAGTCGTCCCCGCCTGTGACGGAGGTATCATCAGAAGAGTTCCAGTTGCACACTAAGAGGCCCAAGATAGTTTCAGTGCTAGGTACTACAGTAGAACAAGAATCCCTACTTTCCACATTAACTACCATAGTAATCAAGCTAGTTATTCCACCTTTTGGTTCGAGCCATTATCAGGGCATCACCTCAGTAGTACCAAATAAATCCACAGACTCTCCCCTGAACACTCAGCCAGGAAAGACTGGGCCCAAATTGAGCATCTTCGAGAAGTACGAGGTGATTAAGAAAAAGAATCAGACTCTTCCTAGCAGTACCTATGCTCAGTTCCGAAAACATACGTCAACTATGCAGCACAGGCTGTTGTCTACATTTGACATAGAAAAGGGCAGGATGCACATGGCATTCCTCCAGGCGCAGGTACCAGACCCCAAGGTAATTACAGATTACAAGAGGGCCACCTTCGAGTTCCAAACAAAGGACGTGCATCCAGCAGATCAGATGGATCTGCACAAACAGACAGGAGAGATGGTATTCCATACATTGGCACATGCTTCAGCTTCAGCAGAAAAATTTCAGGTATCATTGAACAATGCTCAAACGCAGCTCAAGCTGGAAAAAATTTCATCATTCGCCAAGGATAACAAAATTAAAACTTTCGAGGAGCCGGTCCTAAAGATCGGCTATGATCCCTCGAATGTCAAAGCTGCAGAAAAGATGATAAAGAAGAAAAATTCAGATATCGCCTCCTTGAGGAAACAACTGAAGCTCCCTCCTACAGAAGACTCGCAGGCAAAAGAGATAGCAGAGAAAGAAGGCGAGAAGGATGAAATTCTTAAGCTGCTCATGGAGCAGAACGCCCAGCTCAAAGAAATGGAAGCAGAGATGGAAAAAATGCTAAAGGAGAAAGAGCAGCTGAAGTCTATGGAAGCCATTCCATTGACTGCTATCCCAATTTCAGGAGAAAGCACAGCAATAGTAACAACAATTCCATCTGCAACACCAGTGACACCATCAGAAGGGACAACCGATCTCACCAAATCCATGGAGAAAATGAACCTGCAAGAGACAGAAATCAGTAGGCTGAAGAAGGAATTTGAGAACCTCTAGGAACTCAAGACTTCTTTCCAAAATAGTCTATCCAAATAAAATCATGTAACTGAACAACTCAGGAAGGAACTACAGCAGCTCCAAAAGGAAACAGTGGCAGGGAAGACTTTCGCTGAAGTCAAAGAAAACGTATGGATAGACATCACAAAGTCCATAAATGAAATCTGGCCCATGATCCAAATTATGTTTGAGCATAATAAGTTGGTCCATAGGAGCAAACAAGCTATTGAAAAGATCAGAGTAGAATTAGGAGATAGACCAACTCAGGCAAATGAGATCATCAAATTCCTAAACTCTAAGACCCGAGAAGAGCTAGAAGAGTTGAAGATCGAGGACAGAATAGAAACCATCCTTGAGGCCAAAAGAGTTTTGACCAAGAGGGGATTATTGCTTCAACTAGAAGAAAAGGCTCAGATCATGGACCAGGGGGTACAAAAATTCTTCAGCAAGATTGAAACTCTCCAGAAGAAAGGTCTCCCAGGTCTGAAAGTTATTAATGATAAACTGATGACACTCCCATATTACAAAAAGAGACTGTCTGAAGTGTCTAAAAATAGTTCAAAATTTGCTGGCATACAAGGGAGCATCACCGGCAAAGCATTCCTAGACGCTCTCCAGTTGGACACCAGTATCCAACATGAGATTCGATACGTATTCCTCACTAAGCCCACTTTCGCCAAATATAAGGAAATGGATGAAGTATATTGGAGACTGCTCAAAATCACTGTGCCTAGTCATCTCAGATGGGAGGAACTCTGCAATTTTCTCGATTATCAGATGAGTTGTCTAGGTCCAGTCACTTGTCCAGTCAGAAGAGGTTGTGAAAGAATCTCGCCAACGGCCTACCCCAAAAATTCCACATGCAGTTGTACCAAGTCATCAATCAGTTTGATTAGTTAAATTAGTTAGGATTAAAATAGAATGAGCACATTCTGATCAGTTGTGACAAGAACGTTTGTAATTTGAATTATAAATACTTCACCTTTAGAAGTATAGAGAGTTGTTGATCTTCACACCCTAGTGCTATCAGACTGTAACCATTTTTGAAGAGATCTGCCATTAATAAAGAGGAAGCACTTTACAGGATTCTTGCATGTATTCACTGGTGACGTTTATTCTCTAAGTTAAATGTTATCCTTGCTTTGTGATCATTTTGTTTTCTGAAACTAATCTTTAAGAGTAGCGTATGTTGCAGGATTTATCTTGGATACCCTGTTTCCGACTTTAAAGATTTGAATGTTTATCTTCTGATGTTTTCAATTAAGAAAATCTTAACTGCTTCTTAGTTGAATGTATCTTTCTCATCTTTTCTTCTGTCCATCATTTAAGTTGTTAAAGATCCAGTGAGTATATTATCTCGCCCTGTGGAAGTTTTCCTTTATGTTTATGGTTTGCATCTCATATTTATTATAACACAGACCCAGTAGCCCAATGGAGGTGTAGACTGTCTCAACCAATTCCAGAAACACTTTGACAACAAAACCAACAGATTTCTTTACCTAGCCTAACATATAAATTAAAAACAAAGCTAAAGAATATAGAGAGATCTCTCTCTGAAGCTGGAAGGGCTAGATCCCATCTTTAAAAGCAGTTGGATAAATTTACCTTTGTGGATTCCTTCTTTCTCAACCTCTAGGAAATTTACAGAGTGCTAAAAGATCAGACTGTCGACTGTTTCGCAATCAGTACGATTCTCTTTTTACGATTATCTTTCCTTCGAAAAACACGTATAAGAAGAAATATCTTCCACTATTTTATCAATTAATCTAAGCGGAGCCAGGCATCATTGTTGTTTGTGGTAACCTTAGTAGTCTATATTCTTAGGGTTTTACACAAGGTAACTGTGGAGGGGTAAGTCTTCATGGTACCTGGAATCAACGTTGGCCAAACTCACTCGGGCTCCTTGGAGGGTATACCCATGATTATGTGTGGGAGCTTGCACTAGGGTGTTAGTCCATTAAGTAGGTTGTCAACGCAAATTTTCCACCCTAGCCCAACCCCTTCTTGTCTTGTCATCACAATGTTGTATTTTATCACCAACTAGTGACTTCAGAATTGGAAGGTCTTGTTTGCTTGGTTTTGATTCCTATATTTTACTAGCGCCTATTGTTTGTTTACCCAAGTTGGCCATAGAATTTATTTCATAATATTTTAACTCAAACACAATTGACCCTCCACACTGTTCATGTAGAATGCAAGGCCTAAGCCCAGAAGATCTGGAAGGTTCTCAACCCTTGTCTACCAACTTAGCGGAGGGCTCTCCTCAACTGAGTGAAGTCCAAGATGTTGCCACTCCAAAAGTGGAAATAACTCACTCTTTAGAATGGTTCTGAATTACCAATTCTTGAGAGGACTTCCGACTTCCTCCCAACTCTGTGAGACATATTGTTCAAGTGAATTCTTTTGGAGAAAAAGTTGTTGAGTCTTCTAGATTACCAACTGGACCTTTCACAGAACCTGAGGGTCAAGATCCTTTTTGGACTACTGGAATTTTTAGACGGGATCTCTTTGGCTTAGGAGAAAGTGTTGATATCATTGTCACACTTGAGATGCCTGAAACATCTGATCTAGATGCAATACCTTTTACTACTTCCTATTATTTTCTTGGTTCGGACACTTCGCCAGCCAACCACATATTGACTATCCCCCTACAAACGGTCCATTACACAATGGTCCCAGATAATATGGGTCCTCACACCGAGATTATGGTGGCTAGCCAAGCTCCCATTAGCACACCGCTTTCACCTAGATTCACCCCAACACTTCCCCCCAGATATCATGCATTAAATGCTTCTATTGTCACTCCTACAAAATTCCCATCTAGGACTCCTGGAATTTGCACTTCTTCTGGGAACCATCTCGTTCCTGGTTTCATTCCAACACTTCCTCAACCCCCTTTCATAGGACCTATTCCATCCTCTATCGGAGGAACTGACCCTAGTGGCACCATCCCGTCTTTCACACCTAATTACCAGATTCCTATCGGTGTACAATTTCACCAAGGAGGCCAAACCCAATCCCCTTTTGTAGGAAAAATCCCAATTGGGATGCAACCCCTGATCGGAGGGCAAACCCCACCTACCCCACCCTATGGAAAAAACATACCTCCATCCTTGGCCCAGTATTGGAACTATCTTATCCAAAATAATCCTCACTCGACTGGGGGGAAACAACCTCAATCTAGCTCCTTCATACCCCCTAGTACATGCCAACCATATCCAGGTACATCCAATCCTATTTGGGGCTCGAACACTCAACCCCAAGCCCCTATTCAAGGGAACAACCCCAACCAATACAACCCTATAAATTACCTACCTCCACACCAACAACCAAATCTGCCCAAATCTTCGTATTATATTCAAACTCCTTATGGTCCTACTGGTATACCTACGAGGATTCCTCCCCAAAGTCACCAGTACCCACACATGAATAGAATGTTACCCTTCTTAGCCACCCTGAACCTCCCTGATCTATCAATAATTTTAAATGATCTGATCCGTCACTCTCCTCAATGGCCCGCGATACCCGCCAAACTACCATTTGACATCCCTAAATTTGATGGTAAACTAGGAGAGGACCCGAACAATCATGTAATGACTTTTCACCTTTGGTGTTCATCCAACTCTTTGATGGATGACTCTATTCATTTATGCCCTTTTCAGTGAACTCTCACAGGTTCCACCGTGAAGTGGTATATAGAATTACCACGAGGCTTCTTCACCAACTTCAACACCCTCGCTATGGATTTCCTCACCCAATACCGATTATTGATCCATTACGAAATGGGAACCAAAATTTTGAGTTCTTTAAAACAAACCAAAGCCACCCATATCTCTAATCACATTCATGAGTGGCAACGGAGACGACGTCTCATCAAGATTGAACTTCTCGATCAGTTGTTGGCAGAGTGGTTCAAGAAATCATTCGTGAATGACATCGCTCATGACATCGCCATGGGTGGAGTTGTCACACAAGAAAAGGCGATTAGTCATGATCAATACCTTGACCTTGTTTACTCACAAGAGGGTACTCTTTATGACTTAATCGAGGACGCACCGTGTCCTTCTACTCCTACTACTTCTCATGTAGCTGACGGTGTGATTGGCATTTTCCATGCCCAACCCCATTTCATCCAAGCCTCTAGAAACAACCTTAAATCCGTTGCTTCTAATGTTCAAAATTCTCCATCTCCTACCCCTCCCACTGACAAAACTTCTAAGGTGAACTCTGTTCAATCTACCCCCGCCAGAAAAAATAAATCCAAAAAAGGGAAGGGTAAGAACAAGGAGGATAAAAATAATACGCAATTTGAGAAGACCAAAACACAGCCTGTTGATGATAAGGATAAGCGCAAAACCTGATACCCTTTTCTTATCTGTGGTGATGATCACTACACTAAGGATTGTCCAATATGAGCCGAGGTTACTAAGTTCTTTCAAGGGAC
The DNA here is from genome assembly GCA_032191745.1 of Picea mariana. Classification (NCBI taxonomy): domain Eukaryota; kingdom Viridiplantae; phylum Streptophyta; class Pinopsida; order Pinales; family Pinaceae; genus Picea; species Picea mariana. Next base: position 64,797 of record JASDQU010585940.1, on the reverse strand, counting down.
CCCAAAACTACCTACTTCTGCTATGTTGTCACAACCCTTCCCTTCTCAACAACAGGCCCAATTTGTCAATCATGAACAACCTTCCCCCTCCACTACATCCTATGTCTTAATGTGTACAAGTGATTCAAAGAAGAATGACATCACACTTACCACTCGAGCCAAAGATTATTCTTTCTCCAAAGAGAAGGTTGATGAAAAACCTCCTTCGTTGATCCAACCATCTCCCATGACTCCACCTACCAACAATTCTCTTCATCTCAAATGACCGAACCTAGATACAACTCTTTGCCCTCCCCTAAAGGGTGTTGTTCAAAAATCTGCATTCAATCCTCATGTACGTGCTACCTAGAACTATAGTCTTGTCGATGATCTGGCCCAAGCACCATCCACAATGTCATCCCTTGAAGTCCTTCAAATTTGTCATATACAACGAAAGGAACTGTTGAAATCTATTGGTGGAATTGACCCTATCGATACAAATTTAATAATTTTTTACTTGGAAGATCACATTCCAAGGTTACCTCCTCAACTCGCATTCAAAATACAAGTTATTGTCTCCGACAAGAACATTTGTAGAACAGTTATTGATGAGGGTGCCTCAACGTGTGTCATGTCTATTACCTACTGGCAATCCATCAGCTCTCCTCCTATAACCGAATCCCACAACACGCTCAAATCCTTCAATGGCTATGGTTTTAAGCCTTACGGTTTCCTCCCTTTTTTTCCTATTATGTTAGAAGTGAAAATGGTCAACGTTGAAGTGGAGGTCTTTGATGCTCCTCTCGATTACAACCTTCTACTTGGTCGTAGCTGGATCGATTCCATGCATGTAGTTGTGTCCACTCTTTTCCATGTCATATGTTTCCCACATCAAGGAAAAGTAATTACGGTGGACCAATTGGCCTTATTTCACTTCAATGCACATACCAACAACGTACCTTTCATTGCAAAAACACCCCCTGGATATGAGAATGTCGATGTCAATCTTCTTAAAGATTCCTCTTTGATGGGTAATTTTCCCATTCCACCACCCGATGTTCCACATTCATTTGTCACCTCAATCAATACGATTTCCACCTCTGTTCGAGAAACCCTTGCATCTTACGACCCATGGATAGTACCCAACCCTGACGATCATCATTGTTATGGTGACCAAATGCCTTTGAGTCCGATCGAATCCACTTATTAATCCATTCAATCGCCAACCCCTTATATCCCCTCTCTTGGTGATTTATCTATGGATCCATTTCGTGTCATTTTTCCTACGGACGAGATGATTATGTTTGTTATTTCCATGGAAGATACCCCTTGGGATGATGGAAATCATTGTTCCATTCTCTTCCTGGAACAACACACCATTGTGAGTTACCAACGGATCTCAACCCCATCGACTGTTGTCATCATTTATACTATTCCCAAGTATACACATGATATGTTCTACGAAGGGAACTTAAGTAATATCTCACCCACCATCCCCCTCGACATATCCATCAAATCTAGAGTTGTCAAAAATGTGCATATCAGAGCCTCGTGTTCCCATGACGAATTTGTCACCTACAAGTCTCTTTTCCAATAATTTTGTGACGTCTTTGCATGGATCTATGAAGAAATGTCGGGTATTGACCCCGACATTGTTGTACACAAGATTAAGACATACCCAGGCGCTAAACCCATCCGGTAATGAATTTGTCCCATCCACCCATGTAAAGCAGCCGCTATCAAGATTGAAGTTGAGAGACTTCTCAAATATGACTTTATTTACCCTATGTCTCTAAGTGACTGGGTTTCCAATCTTGTTCTGGTTAACAAGAAACAAGGTACGATCCGCGTGTGCATTGATTATAGAGACATTAATAAAGCTTGTCCTAAAGACAACTTTCCTACCCCCTTCATTGATCAGATCATTGACGATTGTGACGGAAGTGAAATATTCTCTCTGATGGATGGTTTCTCCAGATATAATCAAATCAATATCATACCCGTAGACCAACACACGACCTCTTTTATTTTTCCTTGGGGCACTTTCACCTACCAGAAACTTCCCTTCGGTTTAAAGAATGTGAGTGCAACTTTTCAACGTGCTATGTCTTATGCCTTTCATGATATAAAGCACATTTTTCAGACATATCTTGATGACTTACCAGCACATTCCATGTGCCATGTAGATCATCCAACACACCTCCACGCCATTTTCCTTTGCTATCGGTTTTACCATATATGCTTGAATCCCCACAAATGTGTTTTTTGTGTAGAATCTGGCCGACTTATAGGATTTATTGTTTCACATCAAGGGATCAGGGTAGATCCTTTGAAGGTCAAGGTGATTCTTAGTCTCCCTCCTCCTTCCTCACTTCGCCAACTACAAATTTTTCAAGGGAAGGCAAAATTTCTATGTCGTTCCATCCTAAACTATGATGAGTTAACTCTTGGTTTTAATCGGCTGCTCAAGAAATATTCTGAATTTGTATGGGATACCACTACCAACAAAGATTTTGATTCTTTAAAACTGACCTTAACTCATATCCCACTACTTTTCCCACCCGATTACAATAGATATTATATCATGTATCTCGCAGCCTATGACTCTACCATTGCTATGGTTCTATTCCAGGAGGATGATTCTCATGACGAACATGTCGTTTATTATTTGAGTCAGAGTCTTACGACTACCGAAACCAAGTATTTACATGTTGAAAAATTGTCCTTGGTCACCATCCAAGTTGGTCAACATTTCTGGCACTATATCCTTTTACACAAGACTACTGTGATTTCCAACTACAACCCTATGCAACACATTCTTACACGCCAATTACTCGGGGGAAAATACTCCAAATGGATCGTAATACTCCATGAGTTTGACTTAGAATTCAAACATGCTAAGTCCAATAAATCCTTGGTATTTGTCGAATTCATATGCGACCTTCCCTGTTCTGAGACTAAAAATGTAGTAGAGGATTCATTACCCAATGAATCCCTTTTTCTGATAAGTTTCGATGACCTTTGGTATGGGGATATCATCATATATCTCCAGACCCAGTCTTTCTAGCCCGATTTGTCTAGCACTGACCGTCGTTGCATACGCTACCAAGCCCGTCAGTATATTATCCTCGGTGATACTCTTTATCATTGTGGGATTGACTCTATTTTTCGATGCTGCCTCACATTTGACGAAGCTAAGAAAGACCTGAATGACTGCCATTGTGGAGCATGTGGTGGTCACATGTCTGGGTATGCTACTATCCAGAAGATCTTATGAGATGGGTATTTTTGGCCTTCTTTATTCAACGATTGTATCATTGTTGTCCAAAAATGCCACGCTTGCCAAACCTACAACAATAAAATACAATCACGCCCTACTCCTCTACACCCTGTAGTCTCCATTGGACCTTTTTGCGAAATGGGGTATCAATTGCATGGGTACATTATTGTAGCCATAGATTATTTTACGAAATGGGCCAAGGTGATGCCAAGATTCAACAATATCGGAAAGACTACAACACTATTCATATTCAATCACATCATTGCTCGATTTGGTGTTCCTCAAGCTATCGTTATTGATCATGGTAGCCACTTTAGAAACTTTATGATGTCTGAACTCACTGAAAAGTTGGGTCTTCACCATGAAAACTCAAAACCCTATTACCCATAGGCCAATGGCCAGGTTGAAGCAATAAACAAAGTCCTAATTACCATGCTTTGATGAATGAGAGGGATTCTCAAAACTAGTTGGCACACGATGTTGTTTTTGGTATTGTGGGCTTACCGGACATCTGTCAAGTCTGCTACCGAGTTTTCACCTTTCTAGTTATTTTATGGTATAGAATCCATATTACCAATTGAATGTGAGATACCATCTCTAAAGCTCGTCATTGAAATTCTCCCAAACACTTCCGCTAAAGAAGAACGTCTGTTGTATCTTATGCAACTAGACGAAACCCGTCGTGATGCCACCCTAATTATAGAAACCCAAAAGAAACGCGTCAAAGCTCAATATGATAAACATGTCAAACCACGCATGTTCTCTGAAGGAGATTTAGTTCTCCTTTATGAACAATATCAGGATTTGTTAGGAGCCAAAAAATTTGAGTCTATGTGGCGAGGTCCTTATATTGTCAGATGGGTGTTGGAAAAAGGATCCTACGAGTTAGTGGACTATGATGGTATCCCTTTGAGTGAACCCATAAATGGGATTTACTTAAAGAAGCACTATTCTTAGATCATATGTGCATGAGTGCTTGTATTTTATTGCCTCATAATTTTTGTGTGTTACTTTAGTGTGCTTTTTCGTTATTTGGTTTCTTCCCTCGACCACTTACCTTGTGTTGAACTTGGTTTCCAGATGTCAGATTTTTCGCTACCCCACATTCGCTTCACTGATGGTGCTAGTTGTAGTACTTAGAACTTATGTTCTGTTGCATGGGCAATTTACACACCTACAAATGAACTCATCAGTCTACAAGGTGTTTTCCTCGATCGTGCGACCAATAATATCGCAGAATATAGAATCATCATCGAATTGTTGATTGCTGCTATTTCGCTTGGTATTCACCACCTGGTTATATGACTCGATTCACAACTAGTAGTACTACAGTTAAGTAATGTCTATGCTATCTGAATTCCTACTTTATTACAGGTATATTTACGAATTCGCCTCTTGGAACGTTATTTTGATTATATCGAATATCAACACATTCCTAGATGTCTAAATACATTAACTGATGCTTTAGCTAATTATGTGTTAGACAAACATTTGGGACATTTATGAACCAATCACACATCACATGTATAATACAACACAAAATAAGTGGGTAGAAGCCGTATATATATATATATAATGATCAAAAGTTTTTACAAAAAGTTTATGTCCAAAGATCAAAATCTCAAAATATGAATCCCATAGCTTCCACAAAATAGAATCACAGATGACACTCATGATAACATACAACTACTTAGGCTACCCTACGAAGTAGTCGACTAAGAGACTCAGACACACCCACAGTATGGTGCTGATAACATCTTGGGATCTCTCCAATAGTGATGTCCGAGACATCTGCAGTCAGTCCCTCTAAGTTTTGTTCAATTGCCTCGTAATCCTCAGTATCCCATCTTTCCACTAGAGCCACTTATCCTCACCTATGAATGGGAGATGTCCCTGGTGGTTGATACAGCCCTACAACTATGTTGTCAAAAGAAATTTTTGATTAGGATCGAAAATATAAAAACATTTTATATAATAAAATTTGCAAAAACATTTAAAAAGAACAAAATATGTACTTCTCACCTAAGTCACCCCATTGAGCATCCTCATGCAAGACCAAATCCAGATCTCCTCGAAAATCCAAACCGGCATATGCATGGTCATCGATCATCATCATTTGGGGCCTCAACCAGTCAAAAAATGAATCATTATATTTGATTATAGGCCCTGCTACATGCTAAGCCATGAGGTTACACCACCTCATCATCGTCGGATCCTGTGGAGCCGGTAGACCCCGATCTACCTATAGACATACTAATGGGACCCTCTCAGGGAAGAAAGACACCAAAATCGACCTGTACCTGAACTGCTTTAGGTCGCTCCTTATACACTTGGTTAATTTCCTTTTCATGATGCGGAGAACCACATCCGACCAGTTAAAAACCCAAGGCTCTTTACACTCTATTGAGTATTGTAAATAGCTCTAGAGAGCCATGTGCAGAGCTGCGCTCCCAGCCATGCATGAAATGGTAAACAAGATTGTTTGTAGGGACAAATCTTAGAACCCCCAAATGAAAACCTTACCCTTGCTTCTCTCTGCCTCAGGAACACAATGTGAGCAAACATACTCGCTCATAGGATGTCCACCACCCCTACCTTTGGTCAAACTCGCATGGGATCCACATCGTGAAAACCCCATTAGAAAATATATATCCTTGATATCTAGAAAAATCATGTGGACCCCTACATCAAATGCATGTTGGTCCACATCCCACATGTGGATGAGGTACTCTAACAACATGAGTTGGGATCTCATGCTCGAGATCCTAAAATTTTTTAAGACCCCACATTCCTGGAGAGAAACAACTATACACAAATCATTTTCGACAATAGAATCATCCTCCTCATGTTCCCTTTCCCTCCATTCCAACATCGTGAGGATCAATACTTGCAATGGAGTCATGAGAAGGAAGTCAGAAACTCATTTTAACCTCTTGAACAAATTTTTATTGAGCAAAACCACACACCAAAATCTTTCTTTTAGCCCTCGCAGGTGAAGCTTTTGCACAGTGCAAGATTCTCGTAGGTGCACTGAAGCCCACCTATGAAAATATTATATTCTCCCAGGTCCTGAATAGCCCACCTACAAGAATGATTGAGTGCACCTACCGACCCTAAAATGGACTCAAAACTCTAAAATTTCCAATAAAAATCAAAATTAAACCATGGAAAAGTTGAAAAATCAAGAGATTACCTTGTTGGCCAGAACCGTTTGCTAAGTGATCACTTGTAGCTCCCATGATCGACGAATGAAATTTGAAAAAAAAAAGGAGGTGTGTTGGACAAGTTTTTGGAAAAGTAACAATGAAATGGTAAAAATCCCTTTTTACCCATATTTATTCACCTTGTTACTATTTTTCGTTGATTTTTACATTATTTTTATTACCTTTTTCTAAAAACCTAATACCCTAATGGTTTTGTGAGTATGGTTTTTTGCAGATAGCTGACCTAGAAGTCTAAATGATGGTATACAGGCATTTTTTCTCTTTTTTATATTTGTCACATGAACAAGTACCTTTTTAGGGTTTTGTAAGGCAAACCTTGAGCTCATTCTTCATTCGTTCTCACGCTTGAAAATACATGAGAATGTAACTGAGTATACTTTTTTCATCTTTTCGTACACCTTATGGTAACAGGAAAACGACGAAAAAAAGGGAGTATCCTTTAAGCTCTTTTCACACTCCATAAAACAAAAAGATTGTCGAGCGATCTTGTTCTTTTCACGCTCGTAAAAGTATTGGAAGAAAACATTTGATGGGCGATAGTTTATCACTTTTTTAGTCTCATTGAACTAATTTATGAAAAAGGAACCGGGAGAGTTTCTCTTTAAGTGTTTTTCAGACTCTCAAAACATGAAAAACACTCGAGTTTTCTATCTTTGGACTCATTAAACAAACATTGAAAGGCCCTTACGGGACCAAACCACTCCTCCTTAGGGTTCATTAAACATACTCCGAAGGATGATCTTACATGAACAAGCATATGTTATCCTCCTCAAGCTTGTGTAAAAGTAAAGAGGTACTCGCCAGAAATGGTGGGGGAAATTTTGGGAAAGGGATATGTTTCAGTATTTGTATTAGTGGCAGTAAGTGTCTCTCTTGAACATGATAGTCCCTGTTCATCATTTGAATCTAGGTTGGGAAATCCATTTGTCTCTCGTCTGACTTACTACAAAGTCATATCTTGGGTCATATTTGAGTCAATGCTTATAAGACCATTTTCGTGTCGTTCATATGTTCAAGAGAAATCCAAACAAGCCCTTCATTGAGTTGGCCATGTGAATTTGTCCATTCTTACCATGTCAGCCTTCCCTGTGTCTAGTTCAAATAATATTCATACTTTGACTTGCCCTCAAAATATGTTACTTATTTCGTGTCATTGATGGGGAATACATCAAGGCCCTCCTGTGACGAGTCTTTTTCCATCGACTCCAACTTATTATATGGGAATAAGAATTAGAAATCATTTAGTACCTTAGAACCTGCATGCCTTAATGGCAAGTCTCTTCACTTTTGACAATCGATTCACATCATTGGTCCTTGATCGAGATATTCCACCGAATGTTTGACCTCAGCTCATTTATTCACATTTTTTTGGATTGTACTTAGGTACCTTGGGAGTCATTGACATCAATGGTGATTTCCCTCATACTTGTTAACAATTTTCATCAATGACTGGTGATCGAGTGGTTTCTACCATGTTTGAATTCGACACATGTAATCACGTGGTTAGATTCATACTTTTCAGACAATAGGATTGAAGACCCCGGGTCTTATCTTTTGGCCCAGGATACACTGGAGTATTTATGATTTTTATTGACACATGGATCCACTTTGTATGTCACGTGGCTATGTCCTAATCTTTGTATTCTAAACACATAGATCCACAGTGTATTGCTGGTGGCTATGTGGTATTTTGGTGACATGGATCCACAGTGTATGATTGGTGTCCATGGCGTACATTTATGATTTCATTCATTTGTGGTCTGAGCATGAGAATGCCTACCTCAGAACTAGTATTATATTCTATACATGCTTGATTGTTTGTAGGTTTTTTATTAGGTGCGATCCTTGTTTCTGACACACACACACACATTTTACAAAGTATTTCAGCTATCATGAGTTCTAGCCTCATACTTTGTGGAGCATTCTGTTACAAATTCTTTTGGTCACTCTAGTGATGCCTCTACAGTTATGTGTTCAAGCTCTCATAAGAAATTTTTTCTTGAGAAAAGTGACTGTTGTCTTCTTCCACAAAACATATTTTTAATATGAGTTCGTAGGTTGACTATGTTGTAGGGTGCAAGAATCTTGATTCTCGCAAGAAACCCTATACCTAGCCTACGAGGTGTTCACAATATCCTCTATAGGTAGGGTGCGAACATGTTTTGAAGCTTAAAAGGAAGAGGAAGTTACGAAGTTTATAGAAGAGTATCTTCTAGAAAATGAGTTGGCATTCGCATGGTTGGCATCCTACTGACTTCTTATATTTAGTGGGATCATCCTCATCCCTTTAACAATCTCTCCTTCTCCTATATAATGAAGGGTTTCTAAAGGAAGAGGTTAAGAAAGATTGAATGGATAATTGATGAAAGAATTGTGTGAGGAACCCTATTTGGATTGAAGCTTTAAGACTCTATTTGTCTATCAAGTTGTACTGTATATTCTTGATGCAAGTGTAGAGAAAGTGTGTGTGTTGGAACCAAGGACCACTGAAAGGAAGCTTGCGACATCAAGGTGATCTATTTGCATATTCTACTTTCATTTAATATAATACAACATCATGTCCCTTTCCCATAAAATCACTCTTATTTTATTGCATAACTCCTTGATCATATGCATAGGTTGAAATTGAATATACTTTTCTATCTTCACTTTGTCTACTTTGTGTTGTCTTGGACCTGATATCACAAGAGAACTAGAGAGAAGTAGGAAAAAAAAAGACCTAAGGAAGCGATATAAAGGTATGTCACTCATTTCGGCTTGGTAGTAGATTCAATGACTACAACTTAGAAAAAGAGTCATGTTCTGTCTTATTTTGTTCTAGATCCAGGGGGATCTAGGGAGATCTGTTAGTGTCTGCATATACCGATTTAGGTAGAGTAACTGGGATGGATATAGATAGAGCATATTGCTAGCTTAAGGCTACAATAATCAAGGTAATGGGTTCTTCCATGTTCTCGGAGGTGTCAGGGATATCTCATTGCATTAGATTGGGTGAAGTGGGTTGGGAGGGAACGATGGTGTCTTGTGGTGGCGATGGAGCTTGTTCAGTAATGAGGTTCGTGTATACATTGGAATCTGGCTCAGGCTCATCTGTGATGTTAATCACAGTATGGGTAGCATGAATGGTAGCACCAGTGCAAGGTAGAACCATGGATATTGGTTGTGGGTTTACAAATTTGACAGGGGAAACAACTGTTCAAGGATTTTTTATTGAGACATCCCCTATAAACAAAAAACCTAGGTTCTCATTGACATCCTTACCTGATAACATGTCATGTTCTGGGAGTTGTAGAAACATTGGTAATGTCCTTTTCTTCCTCTTTAGGGGTTTCTCTTCCTCTTATTCTTCTGAATCCATCGACATTTGAACCTTCTACTTCTTCTCTACTACATCAAAACTTGGCCCTACTCCTTCTTCCCACCCCTTTTTATTCAGAAGCTCTAGTGGCAAGATGTAATGCATACCTGACTTGCGATGGTTTCCCTTAACATCGTTTCATGACATAACTTCTTTATCAAAGTCCTCTTCGTCCATATACAAGGGTAGCAGCCTCATGTGGAAGTCCTTAGGATTTGCATGCCTCATCTAAACAAAATTATAGTGGTGATTTATCTCAAATTTTATATTCATTATGTTCAAATTTAAAAACTCCTATGGTATGTGCAACTGCTGAGTTGCATCTATGAGCTAGTTGTACCACTTCAAGAATGTTGCATTGTTGAACTCCATATTCTCTGAGTCTGACCTTGAATGCCAAGGTTTGAACATTTTTTATAGGATCCCCTTATCTACAAGTGCTAATTGTCTTCCTCTAAGTGGTCTCCATTTCCACATTGCAAAGGTAATGAGTAGGTATCCATAGGTGAAGGTTCCCCCTTTCTCCTAAGCTTCCTCGCAAGTAATGAGGAGTTCCTCTAATAGGTAGTTGCACCATTTAAACACAACTTCATTTACAAAAAGGTCCGCTATGAGAGAGATTCTAATGTGCATTCGCCCTTATAGTATGAGCATATAACCTTACTTGTTATCATGTAACATGTTGTCTGGACTGTCTCTAGTAGAATTGACTCAATTTTGGTTGTGCGTCTGCCACTTTGAGTGTGGAATTTCTCATAGAGGATAACTTCACCCTTATTTATCCCATGATTACTTGATCTTGGGAATCCTTTAGATACGTCCTCACCTTCCAGGGAAAATCTAGTGAGTTGGTGGATGTCCTATGCATGAATTGGATATCTCTTGTAGAGCCATAAGCTCATGTCATGCACCCGACTGATTAGACACTTGGTGCATCGTGCAACCTCACTAGTGGTCCCGAATATTGGTAGATGCCTGAGGTGCATAATGATGGAATAACACAAGTTGATGAATTCCATTTTTGGGACAAACTACATGCCCCCCACAGAGTCTGTAGCCAAGTCCCATAAAACACTAATATTCATTTGAGGAAACAATACTTGGTTCGTCAGGTCCAGGTCAAGGATTTTTACTTTCTCTTCCTTTCCCTTGACATCACCCATGACCTCGACTCAGGGATCACATGATTCTTGTGGAATTGCCTCTTTCTAAGTCGAACTTTGGCCTCCTTCTACTCTCGGCATGCTGGCTCTGGATCACTAGAAAACTAGACTAGTTGAGTTGGGGTCGGGGTCATGACCAGGGAGCAGAGGATTTCATAGATGAGGTTAGGGTGAAAATAGTGAAAACATAGAGAATATCTAAGATAAACAGTGAGTCTCAACCTTGGGTTCGTGAGAGATTATAAACAAGATAAATGGAGAACCCTGTAATCACTCATAAGGACACTCATCATTAGGCCAGCAACGCAATCTCAAGCTTCGACATCCGATGGGACTGGTAATGGGGTAAACTCCCTAAGGTGATATTATCATTAATGAATGGAATGACAGGGACGTGGTCGACCTGAGGGTCTTACCATTTTAATGTTTGAGAATCCTAGCAGGAATAACGATGGCATCCACGCATATCATTATTTTATGGCTTGACGAAAAATTTTGATGGGTTACTATAGCTACCATAAATGGGTATGAATGGACAGGATGCAGATGGTACGTGGGATATGATCCAGTTTAGATCTGGCCCCCTCTCATTACAATGATGGTCTTTTTCATGTTTAATGAATTCATTTAATGTAAGGGCAACTCTTCTGATGCTAGGCGACTGAGTAAGAATTTCTTCACAAAAGAAACACTTAGATGGAAGGAAAAAACACATGTCATTGTGCCACTATGCACACTCTGACATTATTAAATGTATTAAAGAAATCACAAAAAATAAAAATCTAACTACTGTACAAGCTCCCTTGGACTGGATCCATGGTTATTTGTTTCAATTATGAGAAATGTAAGGCTTCAAGTGGGTTCCATTCACCTAGCCTAGTCAAAGGATATCGTCTAGTTGTGCTAGCTTGACTGCACCAGAGTGTCAGATTTCTGCAACTATGAATGGACCTAACCAATGCATGTGAAACTTTCTTGAATGCTTCTGAGACTGGATTTCATAAAGTAGTACCTTATCCCCTCAGGTAAATATTTTGTAATTAATTTGACTTTCATGCCAAGATTTATGTCTAGATTTTTCAACTGTCTGATGAAAGTCTACTAGAAATATTTCTTGCAATTCTCCAATCCTTTGCACCACCAATTCGTCATCTGTCATGTGTGTAGCATGTGGTATATAGAGACTAGGGGTGATAAACTATGTAGGTACAACAAATTCTTTCCCATAAACCAACTGAAATGGGGTATACCTGTGTATCTTATTTGTGGTAGTCATGTAATCCCACAAGACTGTTGGAACTCTATAATCCAAGTCTTCCCTATTTGGGCAACATACTTTTGTTAGTCCTCTTGCTAGAATTTTATTGAATTACTCCACTGTATCGTTAGCCTGTGGATGATAAATACTTCTCTTATGGTGTTGTATAAGGAATTTTTTTATCAACATTGTGATTGTGTTGTTGCTAAAGTGACTACCTTGATCACTGGTCAGGATTCTAGGGAATCCAAATTGAGTAATGATGTTTTCAAAAATAAATCTAGTAGTTGTATATGTTGAACAATATTGAGCTACCTCTGCTTCAACCCATATTGTGAGGTAATATGTTGCGATAATGATGTATATGGCCTTTGAATGCTTATTTTGTAAGTTGATTGGTCCAATAAAGTCAAAAACCCACTTCTCAAATGCCCAAAGTTATCTAATTGGTTGAAGGGTTAATTCATCTATTCGTGATGGCTTCCCTACTCTTTGGTAGGTGTCACAAGATCTAGCATACTCTTTAGAGTATTTAAATAAAATATCCCACCATAATATAGCTTGAAGTACCTTTTGTGCATTATCTTTAATTCCAACATGTTGTTATTGGATAAATCCGTAGGTGCGGACACTAACCGATCTCCCTAGATCCACCTGGATCTAGAACAAAGCAAGACAGAACATGATGCTTTCCTTAAGTTTTATATATTGAATTTACTAACTAAAGAGGGATAGGTGACATACTGTTTAAATGTCGCTTCCTCTCACCATCTCCATGCTAGCTCCGTTCCAATGATCATACAATGATGAACCTGCAAAAGAATGCAACCAACCAATGTGATAGCAATAGCATAAACTCAATATAAACCTATGTATGTGATCAAGGAATCATAGAATAAAACACAACAAGCTTTATAGGAAAGAATCATATTACTGTATCATATTAAATGTGAAAGAGAGATTACAACCATGTCCTTAATGTCATAAGGTTCCTTCCAACTGTCCTTCGTTCCCCACACACTTTCACTCCAAGAATTCTGAGAGCATAGATATGATGATATTCACAATCTATCTTGACAAAGAAAATCTCAAAGCCACTCCAACCAAGCTAATAGTTCCAAGCCAACCAAAGCTAACAAGCTCAAGAACCAACAAAGCTAACTTTCTCCATGAGAAATCCTCTCCTTTTATAAGTTGAAGAGGATAAGGTGAGGAGGTTAGGATGATCCCACTAAATCATGAAAACGAGTAAGATCCAAACCATTCGGATGCCACCTCACCATAGAAGCTTCTCCTTCTAGAAGATTTGAGAAAATGCTCATTTTTCCCACGTGTAGGCATTCTCGCACCCTAGATATAGAGAAACCTGCGAACATATCACACCCTAGCTATGGTGCAACCTCCAAGAATGGGTCATTCTCACACCCTGCCTATATAGAAACCTGCGAACTTCCTTTTTTATAGGGTTTCTACAAGGGAAAATGCAAACTTCTTTTCTTAAGAAAAGTTCTTCTCCCTTCTCTCTTCAAGAACTCAGGCCACTGACCCCTCTGAAGGCAACAAATAGGTTTACATCATTAACGGTCATAGGGATAACGAAAATAATGTGTAACACATGTCCTCCCACAACTCCATTGTGGAATTCCCATGGAATATCGTGCCTCTTGTGGTTCAAGACACATCTCTTGAGGATGTTATCTAATCCCAATTTGTAAAGTTGTCCCACAATCAGTTGATAATCGACTAGGCGAAACACCATATGTCATTTTTAGGTTGCAGAGTAAGTTTTTGGCTATGTCCCTTTACTGAGGAAAACAACAATGTCTTGAAGATACTTTGGGATAGCCTCAATTCAAAATAGGTCCGCATCTTGGAGCTGATAATCAACTGGTCCACCATTTTCCCCTAATTCCAACTTGGACAGGTGATCTAGACCTACATTGCATCTTCTTGGTTAGATATTTACTTCGAATGAAAATTCCTAAAAGAGCAATAGCCACCTGCAAATCCTTCCTTCAAGTACTGGTTTATTGACTAGGTACTTCAGCGTAGAGTGGTCAATAAAAAAATTGAAATGGGAGCCTAACAAATAGTGTCTAAAATTTTGTAATGCATAAATCATAGCTAGACCTTGCCTTTTAGTGGTTGTGTAGTTGCATTCATCTCGCGAAAGATTTCTTCTAGAAAAATAGATAGGTTGGTCCATATTTTCTTTCCCCTGGTTGTGCTAAAATGGCTCCCAGGGCGATTCCTGATGCGTCCACATGTACATGGAATTCAATTTCCTAGTTAGGGAATATCAAGATAGGTTTTGTCAAGTAAAATATATGCACTATTATATCAACATTAAATTTTCAACCCAGGGCTCGTAAGCTTAGAGGTACCGCCACTGTATGTGAAGTATTGAAGCCTACTAACCTAATCTAAAGTCGACAACACATTTAAATGCAATAACCAAAACAAGAAAATTGAGATATCTCAATACCTAGGGAATAATCCCATTATGGGGAGGCCATATATTACGAGTTGAGCCTTAAATATATCTGTTGGTAATTGAATCTATACAAAAATTAAAGCACAAGAAATTGAAGTATGGGAATTCAAAGTGCCGAAAGTAAAACTAAGCTAAAGTAGAATAAACTATCTTAAGGCAAACAAATTTACAACAAATTATTCCTATATTGAAAATCCATTCTTTGCATGCAAAAAAATAAAATATATTAACAGTTACAACATTTAAAATTCAAAATACAAAATTTAATTTTTATTAATAACTTCACCATTGAGAAAACATAAATGTTCCAGAAAACATACTTTTAACTAATCTCAAGTCTTCAAGCCAATTGTCAAATAAATTTTACAATGGGACTTTTTACAGTGTAATGCTCAATCACATAGCATTCTATAAAATTAAAGGAATCAAAGTAACTGTATACATCATAATTATTTGACAGTGTTGAGCTTGATCAATTTGTGCTTACAAAATATTCACAATTTTAATAATTTATAAACAACATTTTAGCAACATGCACAGTCTAGATTTCTTTCACATAGAACACTCTACAACCAACTTACAAACAATGATTTGGAATCATATAGATATGCATAATTCAATTTGTTTCACCAACAATCTACAAACTAAGAATTTAAAATGACAATATTAGTAACTTAAAAAAAACAATTTAACAACATATATATGTATGCATAATTCGTTTCATAAACCAATCTACAAACTAAGAATTTAAAGCAATAGGTACACAGGGTATCTTATCTGCAAGTGATAAATACAGAAATGAACACACAACACAACACAATGGAGCACGCAGGCTACTAGTGCCCCCCACAACTAGTTGTGGCATTTTTTTTTAATTCACTCAACAATCATAGGCTAGGAATGCATCGAACCAAAAATGGATTGTATTAGAATTATGAGTTCACAACAACAATGAAAATATCAAGGTTTTTTAGCAGAATATAAAAATACACCTGCCCATTGTTCATATTGGCCACCTATATATAATTTTTCATCTCAGTTGAGACTGTCGACCACTGAAAAGGTCGATGCTCCTCAGAATAGTAAATATTTAATACAACAACAATAGAATTAAATTACAGGCAACTTCATTTACAACAACCAGAGTATCCATGGCTGCGAATCTGGGAGCTATTTTAACTGTCTAAAATTAAATGTAATAGGGCCCATAGAAAGAGGGTTCCAATTTGCAAGAAACCCATGTTTTGTATTTTCCAAAAAAAGCCCGCAAATATGCCAACCCACAATCTTGTTGGGCTCTGAGTTCTGTATTAAGGGTCGGATGAAGGTCTGGATTAAAGGATGGATCTATATGATATGTAATTAGAAAATGTCTAGATTAAGGGTCACTAAAAGGTGTCAAAAAATGATCGTGCAAAGAAGAAGAATTCATACTTTTGTAGTCCACACAAAACCGAATGTATTATGTATCCTTCTTGCTCTGGAAAACTATGGGACTAACCCACTCAAATTCTTCAATTAGGAAGATAAGTGTTGTTGCAATCATGTTTTCTACTTCATTCTTGAGATTTTAGTTTATTTTGGGATTAAGGTGGTATGGTCTGTACTTCACAGTTTTTGAGTTTGGTTTTAACTTGATTTTCATTTCTCCCATGGCTCCTTTTATACCTTTCAATTATGAGAACGTTTTTGGGAACAAGTCCCCATACTCCCGCAACAATATGTTGACTTCATTCATAGTCTACTCATCCTAGTGATCTCCTATGGAAGCTATATTATGATGCTATGTTCTCCCTAAGTTACATTTCCAAAACTTTATTGGATGGTTATAGGAGCTACCAATGTAACTAGGTATAGTATCTTGAATCTCTCTACTACCTTTTGTTTCCTTGATAGTCAAGTTTCTAAGTTCTTCTAATTCATCGAGTTTTTCCAGGACTTTAACAAACTTACAACAAGTTATAGGTATTTTATCAAATTCATGACTCAGAATAGACTGAAGTAATTGAACATGGTCAACACATACTACTTGGTTTGGTCTCTTTTTGAAAATGTCAGTAAGAAGTATTTCTCTGACTCTTTGAAGGATTTTGTTGAGCTCAGGGTACTTACTTGTAAAGGAGAATTCCTTGCAAAACTGATCTGGTAAGGTCTTCCAATAGCTTGTTTGTCTTCTGGTATTTTCATGTATGTACTAGGCTTTTGATATTGGAACTAATGAGTGGAGAAATACCTGACCCCATAGGTGAGAGGTTACTTCCACAACTTGCCACTATTTTAAACAACGCTCAATATGCACTTTGGGGTTAGACCATCCATCGACCATTTGCGCATATTAAAAATATATATTCATATTTTCTTTCAGTTGATCCCTACTTTGGAATTGGGACTGGATGGCTTTCTTCGCATCTTCCCACTACACAATCAAGGCTCTATGAGTGGCCCACCATCTAGCGGGGTTATCCTGCAAGGCTAGGTCAATAACTAAGATCATTTGTTCTGTCCTTATTTTCTCCTCCATGATGGTAAGAAAATTTTCTACCTCTGAGGTACCGTCATATGTTGGGTGTTCCATGACCTCGGTTCCAATCCATCTTCTTGTTATGAAAGTTGTGCATCATCTTAAGAATCGTTCATATGATCCTTCCTACCAACTTTGGAATGATAACGCCAAATCCTCATCACCGGAATGTATGCTTCTCCAACTTATTGATCCATCTACAGTGGGATTTATGTAATCCAGCCTCACTCTTGTTGTTATGGTGTATAATTGGTCAAGAGCATCTGATTGCATATTGTTGTCCACTTGTTCAGTGTATCTAAGCCATAAATACGGCTCTAAGGGTTGGAAATTTTTTATCCCATCCACCTCAAACATCACGGTGTCCATATTTAGATCAATGATAGCATATTTGTTGTATTCCCAATCAATTCAAGGTAGATCAGGGTAGGGATCCTTACCTCCCATGATTTCAATTACCTCGAAATCAGTTGTGGTTTTAACTCCCACACCATCTATTTCTACATTTTCCATCCTTCCTATTGGGAAAATGAAGTATTGGTTTTCCATTCTCAACTGGATGGGGGAATACACTAATTGAGGTTTTCCCAAAGCTTCCCAGGTCTTTTTGGGTAGGATTTTGACATCAGATCCTAAATCTAGCATGACATGTTTGATTTCAAAATCATCTAGTTGGGATTCTAACCTAAATTATTTTCCTATTCACACCTTTCTTGTTTGTATTCTCCGGGTATTCTTCTCAGGGAGGTTGGTCCTTATGATGGCTTCGAGGGTTCCCTCATTTCCTAGTATTAGGTATAGGGTGTTTCAAAACTTCTCTGTAAGTTGGTCATCTCCTAGGATATCAAAGAAAAATTGAAACCATAGGTTGATTACGCTTTGAGACTACTCAGGGTATCTCTTTGGAATTACAAAGTTTCTAGGTGTCGGTGGTGAGGTAGGGTCTTGCACAATTTTAGGTTGAAATGTGACTTTATGGGAATTCTCCATTATCTCTGGAGTAGGGATACTCTTAAATATTTCTATTGCATCTTTGAAGAACAACTTTTGTTTCAAAGGGTCACACTTGTCATCCTTGGGAGCCACTTTTTGAATCTTGGACTAACAGTCTTCATCTGCCCCAATTTTTTCTCCTTCATGAGTAATGATGTTAATATTAGCTAGTTGTCCCTCGATTCCATTTTTCATTTCTGAGCCTATAAATTTAGCTTGATTCCCTAATTTATTTTTCTGCAACTTTAGTGGATGGTTATAGGAGCTACTAGTGTGACTAGGTATAGTATCTTGAATCTCTCTACTACCTTTTGTTTCCTTGATATTCAAGTTTCTAATTTCTTCTAAGTCATCGGGTTTTTCCAGGTCTTTATCAATCATACAACAAGTTATAGGTATCTTATCAGATTCATGACTCAAACTAGACTGAAGTAATTGAACATGGTCAACACATACTACTGGGTTTGGCCTCTTTTTGCAAATGTTAGTAAGAAGTATTTCTCTAATTGTTTTAAGGATTGTGTTGAGATTAGGGTACTCAGTTGTAAAGGAGAAGTATTTGAAAAAATGATCTTGTAAGGTCTTCCAACAGCTTGTTTGTCTTGTGGTCTCTTCATGTATGTACTAGGATTTCAAGATTGGACCCAGTGAGTGGAGAAATACCTGAACCCATAGGTGGGAGGTTACTTCCACAACTTGCCACTTTTTTAAACAATGCTCAATATGCACTTTGGGGTCATACCATCCATCGATCAGTTGTTCATATTCTAAATATATATTCATATTTTCTTTCAGTTGATCCCTACTTTGGAATTGACATTGGATGGCTTGTTTCACATCTTCCCACTACACGATCAAGGTTCTGTGAGTGGCCCACCATCTAGCAGGGTTATCCTGCAAGGGTAGGTCAAGAACTAAGATCCTTTGATCCACCCCTATTTTCTCTTCCATGATTGTAATAAAATTTTCTACCTTTGAGGCACCATCATATGTTGGGTGTTCCCTGAACTTGGTTCCAATCCATCTTGTTTCTATGAAAGTTGTGCATCATCTTGAGAATTGTTTGTACAATCCTTA
This sequence comes from Picea mariana, assembly GCA_032191745.1. NCBI lineage: Eukaryota > Viridiplantae > Streptophyta > Pinopsida > Pinales > Pinaceae > Picea > Picea mariana. Next base: position 45,450 of record JASDQU010585940.1, on the reverse strand, counting down.
CTGCTAACTGGCGAATGCTAATGCCAAGTCCTTGTCAACAGAATGTATGCTTCTCCAACTTACTGATCCATATACAGTGGGATTTATGTAATCTAGCCTCTTTCCTGTTGTTATTCGTTATAATTTATCAAGAGCATCTGATTGCATATTTTTGTCCACTAGTTCAATGTATCTAGGCCATAAATATGGATCTAAGCATTGGACAACTTTTATCCCATCCACCTCAAACGTCATGGTGTCCTTATTTAGATCAATGATAGCATAGTTGTCATATTCCCAATCATTTCCAAGTAGAGCAGGGTAAGGATCCTTATCTCTGATGATTTCAATTACCTCAAAATCAGTTGTGGTTTTAACGCCCACAACATCTATTTCTACATTTTCCATCCTTCCTATTGGGAAAATGAAGTACTGGGTTTTCATTCTCAACTGGATGGGGGAATACACTAACTAAGGTTTTCCCAAAGCTTCCCAGGTATTTTTGGGTATCATTTTGACATCGGATCCAAAATCTAGCATGACATATTTGATTTCAAAATCATCTATTTGGGCTTCTAACCTAAATTATTTTTTTGTTCGCACCTTTCTTATTTGCATTCTATGGGTATTCTTCTTAGGAAGGTTGGTCCTTATGATGGCTTCAGGGGTTCCCTCATTTCCTAGTATTAGGTATAGGGTGTTGTACAACTTCTCCATAAGTTGTTCATCCCCTAGGATATCAAATAAAATTGAAACTAGAGATTGATTATGCTTTGAGAATACTCAGGGTATCTCTTTGGAATTACAAAGTTTCTAAGTGTCGGCGGTGATGTAGGGGCTTGCACAATTTTAGGTTGAAAGGTGACTTTATGGGAATTCTCCATTATCTCTAGAGTAGGGATACTCTTTGTTATCATCGGAATTTCATCTGCAAATGCTTACAAGAATATAGCATCTTCAAAACACTCATTAGTTCACTCATGAACCAAAAATGCATTTCCATAAGGTCCAAAACTATACAACCAACAATAAAATAAGCATGCGCTAAAACAACACAAGGTGCATGTGCACATGCGACAGTCAGATAACGTCGAAAACGTGCACATGTGTGACTGTGGAGGAAAAAATCCATGTGGACCTCAAAACGGTGCATTTATGATATTGGTCACCCTTCCACCCACTTTTGGTTCAGCTTCCAAGTCGATTTGACACCCAAATCTCGGTTGAATCTGACTAGGGGATTGGTCAAAGACCTAAAGGTGCCTGAAAGGGCCCCTTGTTCACACTAAGAACTGGTTTCATAATGCCTCAAAGCTATCCTATAAAAAGCGGCCATGGGTGCACTATATTTTCAAGGAATTCATTTGTATTGTTATGATGCTTATATTCTCTTGGAGGATCCTCTTTTGTCATCAAGATCATGCAAGCACCATTTCATTTGGCCATTCACATTACCTCTTGAGTGAATGTGCTTTGGATTCTCTTCACCATTTCATTCTAGTTTGTTATTTGTAAGAAGAGATCAATATTTGGGGGTCCAGGATCCCTCCCTTGGAGGAAGAGGGGACCCATACATCTCCCTTTCTCTTTGGTGTTTTCTTTCCACTAATACAATCCTTTCCATTGGTGGCATGAATGTTGTTTATTTCTTGTTCTAATGTCCTTATGCCCTCTAGTTTAGTTTCTTTTAATGTTCTTAGTTTATTTATTTGCTTATCCTTTATGATTTATACTTCTAACTCTTTCCTTCACTGTTGTCTTTCCTAGCTAACCCAACTGGGCTTGTAAGCATCTCTATTTTTCTCCTTTAGGTGACAAAAGAGATGCAGTAGATTGGCGACTCCACTAGGGACCGAACCCAGAATCTATAGTTTCACAAACCTTACATCATCCAACATTGCCTCACTAAAGGTGCTTACATTCTGGCCTCTCTTGAAGGCCACCCTCTCAAAGAACCTATCAACACGTTGTAATTCAATAAATTTTACGCCTAAGCATAGCCATTTTACACTGGGATTTTTCTTTTTTATACATTTTTTTAGAGTTTTAAATCTTCTTTTTTCCATCCCTTCCATCTAATCTATCAATTTTTTTATTGACAAATGCCTCCTCCATCGACCTACCACATCGATTATGCCGACGGAGCTAGCCATTGGACACATAATATCGCTTCAGATACTTGGGCCCTCTATTCACCCTCACATGAGCTGCTCCAATCCAGCGGCATTTGTTTGGGGTCAACAACCAATAACCAAGAAGAGTACACAACCATCATTGACCTCCTCACTGAGGCCACTCATCACCATATTCGTTACCTTAGCATTTTAGTAGATTCCCAACTAGTTGTCCTCCAGCTCAACAATGTGTACCATGTCCACGATCCTTGCCTCTTCCACAAATACCTGCAAGTTAGACTTTTACCTCGACATTTTGATTTCGTCACATTTACACATATTCCAAGAAAATTTAACGAAATAGAAAATAATATGGCTAACCTAGTGTTAGATTGACATTTATCACATCAAGATACCCGTACGCATACATAAATCATCAACAATCTGTCAACAACATATAGATTAGACATCATCAAAAAGCACTAAAAAAAATCAACACAAGTGAACACCACAAATAACCCCAAAATGTATATCCATACAAACACACACACACACACACACAC
>JASDQU010585940.1:12262-42694 GCA_032191745.1 Picea mariana | reverse complement strand
AATCCCTTCCCCAGGGTCATCAAAACAACATCTCTTTCCTACTCTCTCATCCTCAGCTGGCCGCGCACCACTCTCATCCCACCGCCATCTCTCCCTAGCCCATGGCTCTCCCCGCAGTGGTCTCACTGACCCCTGTTGCACTAGTGCTCTAGCCAGCTCAACCTCTCGGCCACGCGGTCCCACATCTGTACACACAACAAACAATTTGTTGCATCAACATCCATCTAGACATAAAAAACATGATATACTATCTAAATATCAAACCATCAAATATCACATCATACCTCTGTGGTCAAACACCTCTCCTGGGGGTAAAACCATCTCCGGATAATCCCGGAAGTCCACCCAAAAATATGGATATCGTAGTATGATCTGTGGCATCTGACTCCACACCTGTGAAGCCTCAGCCATAAAATAGTGGGCACCCTCCCCACCACCATGATGATCTAGTATCATTGCCCACTGCCTCAGTCGTGGCTCTTGCACACCAGGTGTGCCCAACAACACTCTAGGGCACAACATTGACACTCTCTCCAAAAACCATGCCACCAAGATAGACCCAAAGGAAAACTCCACCGAGTTAGAAACATGACACATGTCAAGCTTCCCTACCATCTTGGCATGGAGCATCAAGCCCCAGGCAAAATGCTCACTCTCTAGTGCCCTCTCCATGATCCTCAACTGACCTCCACTAATCCGTTGAGTCATGAGAGACCCGTAGACTCTCACAATCATCTCTACTATGCAATGATGTACAAGAGCATCCATCAACCCAATACTAACCACGGATCCTGACATAAATTTCTCCCCCAAACAATATCTTCGGGCTAAGACAACCAACTACCCATCCCTAGGTACTATGAGCTCCGTCGGTAATGGGGTTCCCCAAAAAGGGAGCCCAGTCAGAAAATATACATCCTCCACCACAGTGAAGGCTAGCTTCTCATCCTGCACCATAAAAAAATGTATTTCAAGGCTCAATATCCTAATCAAAAACTGCAAAAGATACTCATGTACCCGCACTAGTGAACACTCAAAAAACTTCAATAGCCCACAAGCTGCCAAAGTTTCTTAGACTACCGGCTCCTCATCCCTCACTTCCTCCCTCATGCATGACCAGTCCCTCTCTCTCCAATGAACTGACATCATCCAAATGATTACCTCCATCCACATATGCATCACTTGATTAGCCATAACAACCCATAAAAACATCAAAATCTCCAAAAAAGATAAGTTTTACACCCTTCATCTTTGCCTCAAAGGCACGGATATTTTCCCCACAAGTGTGCACACATGCACACATGTTAATCCCCCAGTTTTTCACTCATGCGTGACTGTTGGCCATACAGAGGCACATTCATGCACCTTTTTCACACATACATGCGTGCCTCATAGCATGCTTATTCAATACATAGTTGTGCACGCATGCACAACTGTTAGGAATACATATGCGCATGCCATGCATGTCTGTTTTCCCCATTAGGGAACCCTTGTGCATGAATTTCCACATTACATATGTGCACCCATGTGCGTGTATTTCTCGATGGCTCACACATTAGGGGGCCCACACCCACAAAACCCCCTGTACATCCCTCCGTATAGTCCCTAGCCAAAAAAAAAAACCCTTAATTCTATACAGGAGGATACGAAAACTAACCTGAAGCTCGTTGATCCTAAATCGACTCCGTCGATCTCCCAGAATCTCCCAATCTCCTCTAAAATCTCTTTTCCACTCAATAAGACAGTAGGTACAAATGAGGTGGCATTGTGGGACCTACAACTATATATAGTCCATTTTACCAAACTTCTAGACTCAATTCTCAGAGCTTCAAGCATCCGTTTTTCGATCCGTCTTTAGCCACTGGATCACAACCTTGTCACCTACACAATTTTGTTCCCTAGGCCATTTTCCATACTCAACCCCGGGGGGGATTTTTCTCATCTGACGCTCATGTACACATACTTATATTCACATATTATTGAATAACTATTATATGATCTTTCTCTTCATATATTGTTCATGTCGGGTTATCATTTTTCATGTGTGCATGTACTTGATCATCATATGTCAGCAGTATCCCTTCAGGTATGTCATTGACACTGGCATGTAGTCATTCCCTCTGAATATTAAATTGCATCTCCTAGTGACACCCACTGATATTTTCCTATAGGATCCCTATTTCTATCTCTGCAGTAGTGTCACCTCCACTACATTTTATTACTATCACCTGGTAGCACCCTCCCCCACATGAGTTATCCCATTCATAGTCCCCCTTGGCACTTTGACACTCATGTTGTTTTCACCCTTTAGAGATGGGAGTCCTGATATTATTACACATCATCGAGAACCAACCACATACTCCTTCGCCTCATTATGCTATCCTACCTAATGGAATCCTAGGTTACTTCATCATAGTTCTATTTTAACTGCACACCCACAGTATCATTAACCATCCATTTTCATCCACTGTCAGTTTTCCCATCTATAGATTATCCTCCATACATTTCCCTAAATATAGAAACCCACCTATGGGGCCCTCACCCTCCACTTGTTTCCCAAACAACTTGCACCATCATTGGCCAAGCCATATTACATTGGGGCACCCATTTCTATATCTGTACATTCATCCCAACTCATTCTTTATTCTTTCAGTAATTGTATAAAACCTTTTCCTTGCATTTACATAGCTTTATGTTGTCACCTGTAGCGACCTTCTATTTTTGGCAAAGCAACCCTCGTCTCCCTTGGTTGGGGAATTTTTCACTTCCTCTCATCAATGACATTATCCAAAATCCCTGAGTATCTTATAGTCCATACACCTTTTTGATCTCTTTGTTTTTCCATTTTTTCTTGCCTCTGGCACAACTCACCCTCCTCTAGTCATCCCCCTAACGCTAGATTTAGTTTTACGGTTGTTGCCACTTTTCATATCTCCCCAACTAAGGGAATTCTTAAGTCTCACCACATCTTGACTTCGTCCATGTACCTCATCATTTCCTGATCTCATCTAGTGGATTTCATGAAGCCCTCTGCTTCTCGAAGTTGCATCTCCCTTCCCGTCGACATCAACATAGTTTCCAGAAGGGCGATAGTATCTTTCCTCTCATTACCTTTACAATGAGGAGTCTTGGATGGCATAGGTAGAAACATCATTTCTGTATGCTGTCATTGACCTCCATAGAATTCGACTTCAACGCCATCTCATGTTACGATGGGTCTTACTTTGCAACTATTGAAATTGTTTTTATATTTTTCAAAGACCTCTAAAAATTCTTGGGCCATCCATTCCTGTGAATTATTGACCCTTATTACATGTGTCATTGTCTCTTTTCAGAGTTTGTTCACCCTCATAATTGTCCTCTTCCATTATCAAACTTCCCCCGAGGGCGTTGCAGTCATCTACACCAACACACAACTTCAATTAGTATATTACATATTTTTGAGTTACATGACATGAGTATGGGACATGCCCACCTCGTTTGTACACAGTTTTATTTTTCCACACCTTGGGAAAGGTTGGGGTCCTACGGGTTCCCCTATCCTTCCAATGGGTGGCTTTTGACACTCCCCACAATGCTCTTTCTTACACAGGTACTATCAGTAGAAGAAACATTGATGTATTTCAGTTATGCATATGCTCCTAACCTCACACATCAGGGGGCATCTGTTATCACTAGAATTTTTTCCACAAATGGTTACAGGAATCCAACATCTTCAAAACACTCATTAGTTCACTCATGGACCAAAAATTCATTTCCAAAAGGTCCAAAATTATACAACCATCAATAAAATCAGCATGCGCTAAAACTACACAAGGCACGTGTGCACGTGTGATAGTTAGATAACGTCAAAAAAGTGCACATGCACCTAACACATGAATGTGGATGAAAAAATCTGCGAACACCTCAAAACGATGCATTTATAATATTTCTTTCCCTTCCACCCACTTCTGGCTAAGCTTCCAAGTCGATTTGACACGCAAATCTCAGTTGAATTCGACTAGGGGGCTAGTCAAAGACCTAAAGGGCCCCTTGTTCACACTAAGAACTGGTTGCATAATGCATCAAATCTATGCTATAAAAAGAGGCCATGGGTGCACTATATTTTCAAGGAATTCATTTGTATTGTTATGCTTCTTATATTCTCTTGGAGGATCCTCTTTCCTCATCAAGAGCATGCAAGCACCATTTCATTTGACCATTCACATCACCTCTTGAGTGAATGTTCTTTGGATTCTTTTCACCATTTCATTCTAGTTTGTTACTTATAAGAAGATATCAATATTTGGGGGTCCAAGAGCCCTCCCTTGGAGGAAGAGGGGACCCATACATCTCCCTTTCTCTTTGGTTTTTTCTTTCGACTAATAAAATACTTTCCATTGGTGGCATGAATGTTGTTTATTTCTTGTTCTAATGTCCTTATGCACTCTAGTTTAGTTTCTTTTAATGTTCTTAGTTTAATTCTTTGCTTATCCTTTATGATTTATACTTATAACTCTTTCCTTCATTGTTGTCTTGCCTAGATAACCCAACTAGGCTTGTAAGCATCTCTATTTTTCTCATTTAGGTAACAAAAGAGACACAACACTCTTAAATATTTCTATTGCATATTTGAAGAATAACTTTTGTTTCAAAGGGTCACACCTGTCATCCTTGGGAGATGATTTTTGAATCTTGGACTAGCAGCTTGCATATGCCCCAATTTTTTCTCCTTCATGAGTAATGATGTTGATCTTAGGTAGTTGTCCCTCGATTCCCTTTTTCATTTATGAGCCTATGAATTTATCTCCTCGTTGACGAACCTGATCTTCCCATTTCATGATCATATTTAGGAAATCTTTGGCTTCATGCCCGTTATTCCTACAATGAGAGCACCACGATTGTCTTGGGTGAGGCCAGTCTCTAGCCAAGTGACCTTGTTCATTGTAGTTGTAACATATTCCCAACCCTCTTCCTCCATATATTTCTCTTTTGAATCCACCTCCAACCCCACTTCCCTATCCTCTTCCAGGTCCTTAGGGGGTTTCGTTTATCCTAAACAATGTCCGATCTAATATGTTGGCAAGTGCATCCATTTCTCTACATTGATTTGTAGCATGTGTTGTATATGTACATAATTCACAATGTATTGTATTGAGAACAATCGTATACTTCTGCATGATAGGAAACTGCCTCGTCACATGCCCATGTGTCCTAAGATTATCACAATACTCAGTTGGCTGAGATGTTTGATTTCCTGGAAAGGTATGGTATAGCCCTGGTGCTTGGAATGGTGGAGTTGGAGATACTTGAGCAACTCCTCTTGTTGGTCCTGGAGAGGGTCCTGTCAGGTTGTGAGGAGTGTTAGCACTCTGTAAATTTGTTGGGCTAATAAAAAAAATGACATAGGTAACCTACAAGACAACTTTAGAGTTGTGTACTAGCCTGATCATCTCAGAGAGGGCTCTCTCATGTCACTTTATCTTTAATAAATGAGTTTTCTTCAACACTTCAATGGCTAGGTTTTGTTGTTTTAAAAGGTTTTTTTATAATTTTTTTGGCAAGGAAGAGGAAAGACACTTAGGGCTATGGAGTCAAACGTTTAAAAATAAATGGAAGCACTGACTGGTTGGTACAAATCTCCAGAGGATAAAGGATAAATGAGGCAATCAATCTGAGTTATAATTTCTAAATTTGCAGAGTGTAGGAAAAATAAAACATATAACTGCATCAGAGCATTAAATAAATGAATTCTGAATCAGTTAATAAGAAATTAACATGGTTTAAATTTCTTTAGTCGAGAGAATCACAAGATGAATTCAAGGCCTTTGACTATCCAATTTGAACAAAAGAAAATGAAAATGAAATCATAAATACAGGAAATACATACAAAGAGAGGAGACAAAACTCATATCATCACCATTAGAATCTTTTCATGGAAACTTCAAGACTTCTACATGTGTATTCTATTCAGCTTCAAAAAATTACATTCAAGTTCCATATATCTAAAATCATGCCCTTGCACTTCTTCCAACCCCTAATACATTTGGAACCTCTAATATTTATACAAGTCGAGTTCCTTTGGTTAGAAACTGATTACAATGATTAAAAATGAAACGTTTCAGTTTATGAAACTAATTACAATAATTACAAGGGACAGTTTCAGTTTTGAAACTGATTATAATGATTAGCAAGAAAATGTTTCATGATCCAACTTCTGAATCCTCTAATGCTTCAGTATCATCCTTTTCCACTTGTTCTGCTATGGTATTCCACCCGATATTCCACCTTTAGTGACATATGGCCATCATCTACTAGACCCTGGAAAATTGCACTTTGTCTTACCTATCCATACTATCTCCTTCCATTGAAAGTCAGAAGGGATATCATAATCTTCCATTTCTTTGATCACTATCTCCAGGTCAATGCAGGAAGCATATGTCATGACAGGTAGTCCAATTTTAACTTCTTTGAACTGATTCAGAATCTCAAAGTCTGTAATCAAATGCTCAACAATTGTAGCTCCTTTTAGATTTTCCTCTAGGATTTTGAATTTGGAATGATCCATCCTGCACTAGGTGAGGAGAGCATTGTATTCTTCCTGATCATATAATTTTCCTTTTCCATCCCAAAATGGTAGAATTACTTTGATAAACAATTATTCAAATAAATCCTTGAACTCTTGCACACTTTCCTCCATCTGTGTTTCCTTGGTTTGGACTGATTTCAATAGATTATGTTTAGAAATAACCTTCCTAGCCCATATAATCAATGTAGTTTTTTATTTAAATCGAATAGCCTGAAGATCTATAGTAGGAATGGAGTTGAGTAGATTTATGGTGTTTTAGGCCCATTTTGATGGCTTCTTTTCTAAAGTTTCATCCACAATAGTGCATCTGCTTCTAGCTGTGATGGCTATGTTGTCTTTATCATTGATGAAATTCAAATACACTCTAAACTTGGTAGCCTCAACAGATATATAATCTTAGATGATATGATTGGACCCATGCAACCGACCTTTGCCTCTTAATCTCATCTTCAAATTATCTATACTTTCCTGCAGGACTTCATTCTCCTTTTGAAATTGAGCCATTCTTTCATCCTTTGCTTGCATCTCCTGCTTCAATTTCATTATGCTCCCTTTTATCCCTTTGATTTATCCTTCTTTCAGGATAACTTGTGACATAGCCTGGAAAAGTCCTTTAGTGTTTGGCCCAGCTTCTATAGAAGGAGGTACAACTACAACCCTGTTTAGCAATTCTATTTTCCCTTGTGACCACTTCACCTTTTCTTTCTCTAGCTGCAATGTCCTAGCCTTGTAGTCCAATGCCTCTTAATGAATTGTTTCATTTTCCTATTCTAGAGAAACCAATTATGTTGTTTGTGGATTCTTTGTAGTAGACATTTTCAATTTATTATTCAAATTTTGAATCAATTTTTTTTTTTCATCCAATGAGGATTTCATCCCTTGGTAGCCTTCATATTTGAGCCTCTTGACCTGAGTCTTCAAGCTCTTCTAGATTCTTTTTCTTTTCTCAACTTCCCTTCCAATTTCATTGCATAATATGACAACTTTTAATTCGTAAATCTTAAACTTAGGTAATCAGAATATAACATATCACTTGTATTCTTATGGAACATGACCTTTTTTGGAGCATTGATGTTTTCATACCTTATCTTTATCGTCGATACTTTGTCTTCATCTGCAACTACAATGTTAAAGGTCCTCTTTTCAATATCCCTGTTGAGACCCTAAATGAAATCCCCACTACCCTATTTTACTCTTCATCTATACCTTTTTGGATTACCTAAGCTTGGGTAATGACAAATAATACTACCATTAGCCATTGATAAGGTCATGAGGTAAAGTATAATTAATTCATGCATTTTTGTGGTTTATTGAGCTAGGAGATTAAATGTTTCATGTACTAATGCTTCAATTTTCCATGTATAATCTTTGACCTCTAGATAAATCCAGCCTTCCTGTACCAGCTCAGCTATCAAGTACTTGTGCACCAAACTGCCATTGTTTGAATTCGGTACCAAGTGCATCCGATACTGAATCTCACCTGTCCTGATCCGGTACCAATGGTTATGGACTGTTGTGATCCGGTACCACCATCCGTGCACTGTTAAGATATGGTACCATCTACCTGTCATGATCTAGTACCAATTCAGGAAGTCAAATGTACCAAGTTTAGCTCCAGATCGTGCCCAAGACAATTTTTGAGTGTTTATGGAATCATAATTTTTTTAGCAAAGCTATGTTAGGATAGTTTGTTGTTGCTTAATACTCATGCACTTTGTGTCATGAGGATGAAGCTTAAAATATGTAACCGAATAATTAAATTTAACAATTGATTGATTTGCAAATGATTTCACCTCCTTGTGTTTCATGACTAAGACTGTTTAAATAGTCATGGAAAGGATGGTGGAAGTAGTAGAGAGTTAGCATAATACATATTTGAAGTAGCGTTATATATTGAAGAACATATTTTGGTTGAATATTAATAGAAGGACGTCATGCCTTGATCGTCTACGATTGAATGTGAGCTGAGTTGTTAGCATAGTTTGATTCTATGTTTTGAAGTTTGAGTGAGAGTAATGTGTGGGTTGCAAACAAGTTTACTGTAGACTCCAGTCACTGACCTGTTGAAGCGGCAAGGGCCCACCACCCAATAAAGTTCAGCACCTTCGTAGATTAGTATTAGCATTTGCTTTCAATAGTGTGAATGTTAGATTAGCTGAAGATTTAATTCCTTCAGATGATAGCAGTACAGTTTAGACTAGAATTTTAATTATATGATCATTTAGAGAGATTTACTCACTCTGTTTTGCATATGCTATGTTTTTGTGAATTTGATTTTTTTTCGTAGACATGAATGTTGGCAGTAGTATTCATACATATTTGAAGGAGAACTAGTGAAGTTTACAACAACACATTGTGAACCACAACATACTCAGTATATTGACTATTGAACTACCCATGCTATGTCTTGATGATTGATGTGTGATTTCCCTTTCAGAAGTGTGGTTGCATAGTTAATTCTCTGGGTCAGATGGTAGAGTTGATTTTTCATAAGAACTCCATCTCATACTTGCATGTGCCATAATGGAGTAGATAGCCTCTCTGTGAAAGACAACCAAAGTGCATTACAGTTTGCTAGTTTGTTTTGTTTCCAGCATACATAATCTAGAATAGTTCTATACTCATAACATTAGAATTACCTTTCTTACTGGTGTCTTGTAAATCTGTTGATTATGAATCCTGGATTGATAATTAATGAGTGCATTATACTAAACATATTAGCAGCACAACATTTTGGCATCGTTTTCGGGGAGTTGCAAACGTTAGGAAGTAATTTTTAGCTTAGATTGTTTGCATAAATTTTGAATGCATTTAAAGGTTTCTTGAGGGAGGAGAATAAAATGTTTAATACGTGAGTGAAGAGCCACGCGACCACTAGAGTGGGGTTCTCTGAAGCCAGGTTTCCTTCTTACATTCTAGATAGAATTAGGATTTCAATTCAGTTAAGAATCAAATTTTCATTTTATGCATAGATATAGAGATAACAAGGGAAGATTTGTAAGCTCTAAAGATTCAAAAACAACCCCCCCCCACTAATCCAACTGACACTGGTGCAGGAAAAATTTCACCAGGAGAAAATTCAAGGGGAGCCAACAAGGCTCTAGAAGGAGAACCTAAAACGGAAGAATCAGCGTTGGAGCAGGAAGAACATGAATTTGTTGAACATTTAGGAGACATAGAAAATCCAATTTATGAACCATCTATCATTGGAATGGCAGAAGAAGAAGGAAATGTAGCCACAGAGACTGAGACCTTTGGGTTTCCAATATTGGATATTTCCAAAAACATTAGCATGAAAAATATCCCACTATCATCGTTACCCACTTTAAGAGGTATGTCAACTGAAGATAAAGATTTATTTTTATTCAAGTTTGACATATCATGTAGAAGCTATAACTACTCAGACGATGCCCAAAAACTTAATCTCTTTCCTGCTACAATGAAAGATTCATCCTTAAGATGCTTCATGAGCTTAGGAGAAAATAAAATCCTTTCTTGGGATCAGATGAAAGACACATTTTTATGGAAATACCAAGACTATTGTAAGGATAATGTTAAAAATGACATTTTTAAAATGTATCAAATAGAGGATGAAAGCCTTGAATACTACTTAGAAAGGTTCTTATACAACTATCAGAAATCAAAACTATTCACCACAGAGCCAGCTATAGTAAGAATTGTATTCTTGAAAGGTCTTAGAGATGACTGCATAGAATTTTTAAACTTGTTGAGTTCAGGAGATGTACACCAAAATCCTTTTGTAGAGATTGCAGATTACTATAGAAGATACTCAAGAGGACAAGCTAAAACAGGCAAAGGACCAAGAGATCCTTTTAGCAGAAATACAAAACAAAGCTCAGGGATTGTCACCAGAACTGAGTTAGGAAACTTATTAGAGAAATTTAAAACAAACATATTGAGCACAATCAGTAACCAATTAGATACTCTAAAACTGAAAAAGAAACAAGAAGAAGAGGTTGCTTTAGAAATATTTTGGCATAGATGTCGAAAGAAGCACAGTGAGAAAGAATGCTCATTAAATGTCATAGAAATATGTGGCCTGTGTACACTAGAACACCCCACATCTGAGTATCCAACTTTTCTTGAGCTACAAGCCATGTATAAGGGAGGAGGAGTCTCACAAGAACAACCATACCCTTCCAGAAGACCTTGGAGAGCCCAAAACCCCAATACATTTTATGACCCTAATGCATAATATCAACAACAACAATGGGGTCCTTCTCCAATGACATATCCACAATGGACACCTCAGCAAGCTCAAACTCAACCTTGGTAACAAGGTTGGAGGGGACCTATGTATGGAAATACCTCTTATCCTACATATCCACAGTACCCTACAAACATTTCCCAATGACTACCTGGATTCAACCCACCTCAGATGCAAGCTTTACTCCCACCTCCTCTACAACAACAATTTACAACCCCCTTGAACCCTAACTAGCAACAACAACCACCTATAAATGCCAATCAAGAAAAAAACCAAGCTTCCCACAACCATTTGAAACCAACATCAATCCCTGCGCAGCCAATCCCTAACCCCAATAATCGAACCACCCACCTGGTGAAAAATACAGAATTTCAAACCTTTCCCACCTATGAAATTCAACTACGATCGGGGAAAATTGTAAACCAATCAAATCCTGCAGTAATAATTCAGGAAGAAAATGATAACCATTATGAAGAATAAAGCACTCAAACCACCCTTGTAGAAGAAGAGACCTCCCCTCCTATTCCAATCACCTCTCAGTTTATGCAAGTACCCCAACAAGTTAATCTCCCACCCTACCCCAAAAGACTATTAGTGAAGAAACCTGACCCACCCTTGCACAGAGATATAGAAGATGAATTATAAAATGTATTTACAAAAATAACTCTGCTACAAGACATTAAGGATATCCCCATATACACCAAAATCATAAGGGATCTTTGCATCAAGAAACCAGGAAGGAAGAAGAAGGAACATCCCCTTGTTCAGGTGGTGGGACAATTATCTGAAATTATTTCTCAAATGCCATACAAATATAATGACCCTGGAAACCCAGTAGTCACTGTTGAAATTAGTGGTATTTCTCTACCAAATACACTCATTGATTTGGGTGCAACAATTAATGTAATGCCTTTTGACACTATGCAAAATCTCCAAATCAACCAGTTAAGACCAACCCAAACCATGATAGAGTTGGCAGATAAGTCAGTCATTAGCCCTGCAGGAAGTCTAGATGATGTCACAGTCAGTCTAGCTTCCTGGGAATATCTAGTAGAATTTTTAGTCATCTATTCTAAATCATCCTCCAAACTAGGACACCTTGTGGTTCTTGGCTGCCCTTGGCTGGCCACAAACAATGCCTTTATCAGTTGTTGGTCTGGTTAGATGACTATATCCAATGGCACACATAGCCAAAAAATTGTTCTCTTCCCTCCTGACCAACCAACACAGGAAATACCTATTTGGTTAGAAAACCCTTATGGAGAGGAAGATTTCATCATACCCCTATTAGCACTTGAACAAGTAAGAGGAATGCAAGAACAATCGGATGAACAAGTCTTAAGTTTATTTTTGGTTGACACAAATTGCATTGAATACTCGAGGACTTTTGCAGAATTGTCACATATTTTCAGTTCCGAATTTCAACAAACTTGGCACCCTGATATCACTCAATTATATACTTTATCACCAGCTTCCTCAGATAAGGAAGAAACTATTGAACTTGTTAAGATTAGCCCAGGAAAACCTTTGTATATCAACTCTAGTTTGGAACCAGAACAAAAGATGCAAGTAATTGAAATGCTCCAAAGTCAATTTGATGCCTTTGCATGGGATTATGTAGACATGAAATGCATTCACCCTGACACATGCACACATCATCTCTACACTAATGACCAAATCAGACCAGTTATACAGCCTTAGTGAAGGATGAATCCATCCCTTAAAGATATTGTAAAAGAGGAATTGCAAAAACTCCTTCAAGCCAATCTCATATACCCCATTTCATATAGTCAATGGGTATCTCCACTTGTCATAGTTCCCAAGAAAAATAGTATGTGGAGGATATGTGTAGACTTCTTGGAGTTAAACAAATCCACCCATAGGGATTATTTCCCATTACCATTTATTGATCTAGTGTTGGATACCTTGTCTGGAAAGAAGTATTTTTCATTCCTGGATGGGTTTAGTGGTTATAACCAAATACAAATAGCACCAAAATACTAGGATAAGACCACTTTCACCTACCCATGGGGTACCTATGTTTATAGGGTGCTCCCTTTTGGAATTTGCAATGCCCCAACCACTTTTCAAAGGGTTGTCCTAGCCATTTTCTCTAACTTGACCAATGATTGCGTGGAAGTATACATGGATGGATTTACAGTCCATGGACAAGAATTCCAACATGCTTTGACTAGTCTAGAAAAAGTCTTGATTAGGTGTAAGGAAACTAAACTTTCCTTAAGGAAGGAAAAGTCAAAAATGATGCTCACTGAAGGTATTCTTTTGGGACATCACATTTCTGGTTCTGGAATGAGAGTTGATCTGGCAAAAATTTATATTATTACACAAATCAAAATACCTTCCTCACAAAAGGAAGTTCACAACTTTTTAGGGCATGCTGGCTACTATAGAAGATTCATTCCAAATTTTACAAGCCTAGCTACCCCTTTATTCAAGTTATTATCTAAAGAAGCCGAATTTAAGTGGGATGATGAATGCCAAATATATTTTGAAATTCTAAAATAGAAATTGAAAACTACCCCTGTATTAAGAGGACCAAATTGGTCCCTTCCTTTTCATATCTATACCAATGCCTCAGAAACAACCCTTGGGGAAGTTCTTGGACAAAGAGAAAATCAAATGCCCTATGCTATTTACTTTGTTAGTAAAAATCACTCTCCCGCTGAAGTTAATTATACGGTCATAGAAAAAGAATTGCTAGTTGTAGTCCATGCTATTAATAAATTTAGACTCTATATTACAGGATATCAAGCTTTTGTACACATGGATCATTCAGCCATCAAATTGTTAATGAACAAACCTGTAACAAATCCTAGAGTTACAAGATGGCTCTTATTATTACAAGATTTTAATATCAACATTATTGATAGACCTGGTAAGGATAATCTTGTGGTTGATTGCTTATCTAGAATGATTCATTTGGGAGATAACACACTAGTAGAAGATAAATTTCCTAATGAAAATTTGTTTCTATTTCTACATTCACTCCTTGGTATGAAAATGTAGCTAAATATCTTGTGACAGGGAGGATGCCTCTGAAATTATCTCCTAGAGAAAAAAAGAAAGTAATTCAGCTAAGTGCAAACTACATGTGACAAGATGACTGCCTCTACAAAACAGGACCAAATTTGGTAATCAGGAGATGTGTAAGGGAAGATGAAATTCATGATATTCTACAAGCCTTCCATGATGGTCCTTGTGCAGGACACTTCGCAGACAAGAGGACCGCTTGCAAAGTCCTGCAATTTGGTTATCACTGGCCTCATATTTTCAAAGATGATAAAACCTATGTATCCAATTGTGATGAATGCCAACGAATGGGTAAGCCTACTGCACGAGACCAAATGCCACTTCAAGACCAAGTAATTATTAATCCTTTCGAGAAATGGGCATTATATTTTGTAGGGACCATTAACCCTACATCTAAAAGGAAAAAGTATATACTTGTATGCACTGACTATGTTACTAAATGGGTCGAAGAAAAATCTTTACCGGCTACAAGTGAACAATCAGTGGTAGATTTCCTTTTTAATGACATCTTTACTAGATTTGGTGTACCTCGCAAAATTGTGACTGATCAGGGAACTCAATTTACCTCTCATCTAGTCAAAGTTGTTACAGAACAATACAAAATCAAACACAGGAAATATACACCCTACCATCCATAGGAAAATGGACAAGTAGAGTCTACCAACAAGGTTATTGAGTCCACTCTTAGAAAAACAGTATAGCTACACCACAAGGATTAGGATGACATATTATTAGAAGCCTTATGGGCTTATAGAATCACCTGGAGGAATACAACAGGACATACACCCTACGAGTTGGTGTATGGGAAGCAGGTGCTTCTTCCCATAGAATTTCATATCAAAACCTTCAGGACTACAGTACAAGTTGGCATGAAATTAGATGAAGCCCAAAAACAAAGACTCTTACAGCTTAATGAGTTGGACAAAATCAGATAGGAAGAACTTCAAAGAACCACTCTCACTCAAGAGAAGAGAACAAAATGGCATGACAAGTATCTAAAAAAGAAAAAATTTCAATAAGGAGATTGGGCCCTGTTGTATGACAACAGATTCAAGAACTTCAAAGGTAAGTTAACTACTTGTTGTATGGGACCTTACAAAATTGACATTGTCTATGATAATGGCTCAATCAGGATAAAGACAATTGACAAACAACAGACACCACTACTTCTAAATGGTCACCGGTTGATAATTTATAACAAACCTCAAAAGAGGAATTTCTGACTTGTATACTATAGAATTCAGATATGAAGGTGATCAGTAAGGAAGGAGACCCTCCTACTGATCCACATTGATTGATTGGTTTATTAGAAACTTTTGTACATAGGTGTGGATCAAATTTTGTTAATAAGATGAAGGTAACAAGAGATTCTTACCTCCTTTTGTTTTACTTTCGCAATTTTTTTTTTAAGTAGATTTCTATAATTTATTTGATCCTTCATGAACTTACTAAACATTAGTTTGTAAGCATCAACAATATTCTGTTCTGGTCCGGTACCAGGAGTCTTGTGCTCATCCGGTACCAGGAGTCTTGTGCTCATCCGGTACCAGAAGTCTGTCCTTATACGGTACTCTCAGGACACATTACCTAATTAACAAGGCATGCTACACATATTTCAAAATCTTATGTCAATTAATCTGAAGTATGAAGCCATGCAACAACCACTTAAGCTAGAGCCAAGAAGCCGAATGCAGCATCAAATGGAAGCCCTTGTGAAGCAATAATTTCTTTTGGTTATGTTGACAACTAAAGGGAAGTATTTTAATTTATTTTGGTTCTGTTGCTAACTAAAAGGAAGTATTTTAATTTTTTTTGGTTCTGTTTCTTAAAAAAAAAGAGGGACAAAAACTTTACCTATGATTGTTCAAAGAACCATAATCTTCTTCAAAAACCAGAAGTTGCCTTTATCCAGTATTTCAGCATGATTAAAGGGACAAAAAAATATATTAGCCTACAAGTAACTATCCCACCCTAACTAGACTTCAATAGTATTCATTGGATTATCTTACTAAAGAGTAACATATCAGTATATGGACACTCTTTATCATGAGCACACTAGGAAATTTTTTATAGAAGAGGATGTATCAGTACCCTAAGGAAAATTTAGGTCATTCTCTTATGGACAAACTCAAACAAAATTATACATTTGGATCACTCTAAAGAAACAATGTGCACAAAATTTTTAGCTTTCCTTGAGACAAATCTTTAAAAGACATTGAAAGAAGAGAATATACCTTCCAACCCAATACCATCCCAGCCTGTAAAAAGGTTTTCAAACAAGCCTCCCCTGTCACCATGCAAAGCACTCTTTAATAAAAACCAAAATAGGTGACTATGGACAAGAAGCCTTTGATGGAAAAAGGGTTTAAAAGACTAAACCGCTGGGATACTGAACAGATCTGCTGGCAACGGGTACTGGTCTATGGTATGACTAGGAAAACCCATCACGGTACTGAACAGGCCTGTTCACAATGGGGCATTCTGCCTAGAGAAGGGATCTCTCACTAATTATCACAACTACCCCACCAGAGTACTGAACAGGCTTGCTGGTAGTGGGTTCTGGTTGAGAAATGTCTCATCTATACTTGTCTAATTGAAAAATTCACTTTTGTCATCTTAAAAAAAAGTAAAGATCACTATTGGCATTTATGAGATACAAACTCCATATTAATAAGAAACATAATTACTACAAGAAAATGTCCATTTGAGAATTACCCTAAGTCAACTTACCGGTCTAGCATATAAATCCTACATTATCTAAGAAGGAAACTTCTTAAGAGTGGAGCCCTAACTAGGGAGTATAATCTACTTATACTGTGAAAATTATCTATAACACATAATGATAATAAATCTTTGAATCAAGTTAGGATTGGATCTTTTCTTCTAGCAAACATATAAAAACTCCCATGTTTTCACTGTTGAATGCTACCTTTGTCAATAAGTCATCAAAAGAATGACAATTTCAATTTTCAGGCATATGATCATATGCTAGGTGATAAATGTACTTCTGAAATTTGATTTGGTTTCTTTTTCTCTTATCATCTTTTCTCCATTATGATACAGAATTTTGAATCTTCTTGCATACATATATGTAACATCCTTGACATGGGGGAAGGTCAAAGAGCTCCTTCAGAACTCTTTTTTAGAATCACATCTCACCTTCAGAAACTAGCATGATCACCCTACAACCCTATAGAACCAAATACAAAAGAAGATAAGCACAGAATAAAGAAGTACAAGAAATTCCAGTACCAAACTTTCAGAAAACTCCAACCTAAAAAGATCAATTCTGACAATCTACAAGAAGTCGCATATGTTATGGGTATTGACCATACAAAGTTAAAAGCAAAGGTAACATGGTATTTATTTTCCTCTGCTCATAAAACTACAATAGGTATGAACATATATACTAGATCTTATGATCTTAGTATTAAAACCATGCACCTATCTCTCATACCCATATTCCTAAACTTAATCAATCCTCTCATAAGTGCTCAAAAATGGTTGAGGGAAAAATCACATCAAAGAATGAATATGAAGCATGTCTAGTAATGATAGGCCACGAATGTACTTCTCCCTTAAGAAAATAATGAACTTATCTTGTGTCATGAACCATGATCCAACATCAAATTCACCACTAGGAAGTCCAATCACCTATCCAAAAATGATTCTTTGACACCCAACGTCTTTTCCTCATCATTACATTAATGGGTAGAAATGAAATGGCTTATCTGGTGGCAAAGCCATCCATATAAGCCTCATCTGGTCTTAAATTTTCCTCGTGGCATCCTTACTTAAACTTACCATTCGCATTTTCGACGCCATCGCCATATTCCCTTGTCGTTACCTTTCTCTAGTTCCAAGCCTATTCCTCTCCATGATCTCCGGTACCAAACCCTTACCCTCATCAATTGACTAAACCCTTGCACTACAACCTAATCCTTTTCTCAAAATTTATAAGGATGGTCATAAGTAGACATGAACCGATCTTCCAAATTTATAGAGAGACCGAGGAATTCCAACTATGTCTAGAGACGTATGCTATATTGGGATGGATGCCATTTTTGGAGAAATTCACAAGCTGGCACGATAAGATATCTCACGAATTTATTCAAGGTTACGATGGAGAGATTGCACATATAGGAAATCTACAACTGACAATCAATGAAGAAACCTTAAGGGAGGTCATGGGATTACCTAACAGAGGAGACAAATACTTCAAAGGGGTAGGAATCAACAAGGAAATGTGCCAATGATTTTTGAAAGAAGACCATCAACACCCTTATTGGAAAAAGGGGATCCCTAGGAACTATATCAAGGAAGAATATCATCCAATGATTACTAGTCTTCGATGATTCCTCATTTGTGAGGGAAAGTATGTTGTGACCTTCATATATCATCTTAGGCTTCTATTACACTTTGAAGGAGGCCCTGAAATTGATTTCCCATATCTTCTATGGACAAGTTTAAACAAAATGGTAAGAGGTGTCAAATCCCTATCCAAAATTGAGAAGACTAGCATTTACCATCAAGGTCTTATTAAAATGTTAGTTTTACATGAAATTAGGAAGCAGAGGATTAGTTGGAAAATCCTTATAACTCAATGCCTTCCCATAGAAAACAAACCTGTGGAGGAAGCCCAACATGCTCCAAAGAAAAATAAGGAACCTCAAAATAAAAAAGGCAAGAAGGATAAGGCAGCTTCAACATCATCCAGGACAGTGAGCCAACATGAAAAAGCTAGTAAACAAGTAGGGCCCTCTTCGATAGTCAATAAGAATTTTAAAGGTCAAAGATCAAAATGTAAAACCAAATTAATAAAGGAGACTTCAATAGTAGAACCTGAGGATAAGGTCCATAAGACAAAAATTGTAAGGAAAGGGAAGAATAGCTCAGAAAATAAAAGTGAACAATCTATAGAACAATCCCCTGTAACCATTCCACAAATAGTAAAGAAGAAAAGGAAGCCTGTGAGCACCCCTGATCCAGTAACTCCTTGTAAAAGAACCACAAGGAGCATGGCGAAGAGAGGAAAAGTAGTTGTCAATATTCATACAAAGGAAGATCCAATCAATCTTACCTCCCCTTCTGAAGACTTATCAGTCCAGGATGACATCCCTAGTTTGACCAAGGAACAAGCCACTATTACTCTATTTGGGATGAGGGAGGAAGTTGAGGAAAGAGAATTCATCCATCCAGTACTAATGGAGTCAACAAGGACCTTAAAAAAACAACATATGAAGAAAAAGATTGAGGAACTGCAAAAACAAAATCAACAACTCAAACAAGAAGTGAAGGAATACCAACTATTGGACAGGTATATCAAAAAGGAAAATGAGCAATTGAAATAAAATAGCCAACAACTTCAATATGACCATGAAGAGACTTATAATAATCTCAAGAAGGTACTACAACTCATACAATACATTAGGGTCATAAAAAGGGAGCTGAAAGAAGAGGCCTCAGCCATCAACATCATTGATCCACAACAGTAAAGAATCCAGTCTCAAGTTTTGAAAAATTTTGGGTTTGTTTTTAGTTACAAGAGAACATGCAATGGTTTTGGCATGGGGGAATGTTGAGACCCTAAATTGACATCCCCACTACCCTATTTTACTCCTCATCTATACCTTTTTGGCTTACCTAAGCTTGGGTAATGACAAAGAATACTACCATTAGCCATTAATAAGGTCATGAGGTAAAGTATAATCAATTCATGCATTTTTGTGGTTTATTAAGCTAGGATATTAAATGTTTCATGTACTAATACTTCAATTTTCCATGTATAATCTTTGAACTCTAGATAAATCTAGCCTTCCTATACCAGCTCAGCTATCCGTTACTTGTGCACTAGACTACCACTGTGTGAATCCAGTACTGAATCTCACTTGTCAGGATCCAGTACCAATGGTCGTGGACTATCGTGATCCGGTACCACCATTCGTGCACTGTTCAGATCTGGTACCATCTACCTGTCATGATCCGATACCAATTTAGCAAGCCAAATGTACCAAGTTTAGCTCCAGATCGTGCCCAAGACAACTATTGAGTGTTTATTGAATCATAAATGATTTATCAAAGCTACGTTAGGATATTTTGTTGTTGCTTCATCCTCGTGCACTTTGTGTCATGAGGATGAAGCTTAAAATATGTAACCGAATAATTAAATTTAACAATTGACTGATTTGCAAACGATTTCACCTCCTTGTGTTTCACAACTAAGACTGTTTAAATAGTCATGGAAAGGATGGTGGAAGTAGTAGAGAGTTAGCATAATACAGATGTGAAGCAAGGTTATATATTGCAGAAAATATTCTGGGTGAAGATTAATAGAAGGATGTCATGCCTTGATCATCTATGATTGAATGTGAGCTGAGTTGTTAGCATAGTTTGATTCTTTGTTTTAAAGTTTGAGTGAGATTAATGTGTGGGTTGAAAACAAGTTTACTGTAGACTCTAGTCGCTGACCTATTGAAGTGGAAAGGTCCCACCGCCCAACAAAGTTCATCACCTTTGTAGATTAGTATTAGCATTTTCTTTCAATAGTGTGAATGTTAGATTAGCTGAAGCTTTAATTCCTTTAGATGATAGCAGTACATTTTAGACTAGAATTTTAATTATATGATCATTTAGAGAGATTTACTCACTCTGTTTTGCATATGCTCTATTTTTATGAATTTGATTTTTTTTCATAGACATGAATGTTGGTAGCAGTAGTTAGACATATTTGAAGGAGAAGTAGTGAAGTTTACAACAACACATTGTGAGCCACAACATACTCAATATATTGACTACTGAACTACCCNCAAAAGTGTGGTTGCATAGTTAATTCTCTGGGTCAAATAGCAAAGTTGATCTGTCAGAAGAACTCCATATCATACTTGCATGTGCCATAATGGAGTAGATAGCCTCTCTGTGAAAGACAACCAAAGTGCATTTCGATTTGCTAGTTTGTTTTGTTTCCAGCATACATAATCTAGAATAGTTCTATACTCATGACATTAGAATTACCTTTATTACTGGTGTCTTGTAACTCTATTGACTACAAATCCTGGATTGATAATTAATGAGTGCATTATACTAAACATATAAGCAACACAACAATCCCTTACTATGAAAAGAGAAGATTTTTGTTGAGAAATCCTTTCCACTTCAGGGACTAAATCCCTCATCTCACCCAAAGCTATGTTTCCCTTCTCAGCATAATGTTTTTCCAAGTCTTCCTTAGATTGATAAGCTGCCCCTGATGTTTTATCAAAGATGTGTTTCTTGCTACTAAAATTTATTGAGATTCCTTCACTTTGGAGTTTTCTTTTCTTTTCACCCTCTACAGTTCTAGTGCCAATTTCCACCATATCTATATTTACTTGTTCTCTGGGATCTTCCTCCTCTAAATCCACTGTTCGCACCCAATTCATCACCTGGTGAGAAAATCGAGGGTGATTACATGCCCTGTTGGGTCTTGCAGGGCATGACAGCTGTGGAAGGAAAGGTTAGAGAATACAGAACAAACTACAAGCTAGAATCAACTGAAAAAAAATTAAAACTGTGAAAAGAAACAACAAACACCAAAAAAACAAAGACAGATGTCACCAATGGTTTTGAACTGGTCAATTGATGAAATCAGAGCACGATGAAGGAAGAGAACTGTGGTTCCTTCTTCCCCCAACGGAAGTCTCTTGAGGCCCTCACAAAGTTTTTTTTCCTTACAATGAGAAGAACTGAGTATAACAGTGAAAGAACTCCCTGCGATGTTGCCAATGTGTTATCGTTAAATAATGAGTCCTTAACAATCTTAGCAGCATAACGATGCCTGAAATTCCTTGCGAAAACAATGTATCTTCATGGCTTTTTATAGCAGATCCTCAAGCGATTATGTAACCTCTTCAAAGTGTGAACAGAGGCCCTTTAGGGCTTCCTTAGGTCATTAACCCGCCTACCCTATGGATTCGGCTCGGATTTGGGAGTCAAATCAAATTGGGAGTCAGTCCGTAAGCGGTTGAGAGGTCGGACAATTCAATAAATGCGTCATTTTAGCAGGTGCGTGGGTTTTGTCGTTGACAGCCGCGCGTCGTGCGTGCATGTGCGCAGAGTACGTTCTTGTCCTGTGCATGTGCACGCGCACCAAACTACTATGAAGCGCCCTTCAATTTTTGGTTACTTTGTATAGTTTTTGACCCTTCTGGAATGATGTGAAATTAATTCAATGCCATGAATGACTTCATTACTGTTTTGACGATGTGGAGTTCTTGTCTCCATGTGCGGATGAAATTTCGGTGATAACAGATGCCCCCTGATGGATGAGGTTAGGAGCATACGTATAGACGAAATCCATCAATGTTTCTTCTAATGAGAATGTTGTTGTAAGGGAGAGCAATAGTGGGACCGTTCGGAGTGATCTGTTGGAGAAAAAAGGAACCGGTAGGACCCGACCTTCTGAGAGTCGTGCAGAAAAAATATACAACTGTGTACAAACGAGGTGGGCATGCCCCATGCTCGTTTTATGTAACTCTGAAAAAAAGATGACGAAAGTGTTGGTGTAGACAACTGCAGCACCCTCGGGGGCGGTAATGATAAAGGCAGAAGACAATTCTACAAAGGAACATACTCTGAATAATAGGCAATGATCGCGGTAATAAGCAGCGACGATGATGTGGGCATTGATGGCCCTACCAAGTTCAGAGGTCTTTGGCAAATGACAAAAATAACTGCAATAGTCACAAAGTAAGACCCACCATAACATGAGAAAGTGTTGGCGTCGAATGTTATGGGGGCCAACGACAGCACGGAGCAATGGTGTTTCACCCTGTGCCATCCGAGATCTCTCATTAACATAGAGAATGAGAATCAAGATACTGTCGCCCTTCTGGAAAAGTGTGATGATGTCGAAAAAAGGGAAACGCGACTCCGAGAAGCAAAGGGATACGTGGAATCTACTGAGATGAGAAAGTGGCAGAGGTACATGGATGAAGTCAAGAAGTGGGAAGACTCAAGACTACCCTTGGATGGAGGATGTATGAGACAAACAGTGGCCGCAACCATGTAACAAGGTTGAGTGTCAGGGGGACGATAAGACCGGTGATAAGTTGTGCCAGAGGAGGGACAAGGTGAACAAATTCAGAGGGTAGAGGTAACTGACCTATGGAGTACTATGAAGATATGGACGATGCTGACAAGGGTGGATGATAAGTAATGCTCCAACCAAGGGTGACATGGGTTGTGTGTGGCCAAAAAAAAGCAAGTCACCAACGGTGACGACAAAAGAAAATGTAATGACTGAAAGAAAGGCGTTTGTACAGTAAATAATGAATAATGAATAATTTTGGGGATAAATGTACAAATACAGAAACGGGTGCCCCAGTGTGAAATGCATGCCCCAGGAAGGGCAGAATTGTCTTGGGAAACTGATGAAGGGTGGGGGCCCCATTGGTGAGTTTCTGTATGAGGTAGGTGAAATGAGGGTAGGTTCGCAGATGGGAAAACTGAGTGTGGATCAAATGAAGGGCTCATGATCCTACGGAGGTGCAGGTATAAAGAGATAATCTGGGAGTCCATGTGGGAAAGCTAGTAAAATGAAGAGAAAGAGTATGCGGCTGATTCACGACATGATGAAAGACTATCAGGACTCCCATCCCTAAAGGGCAATAAAAAACATCATGAGTGTCAAAAGTGCCAAAGGTGCTATGAATGGGACAACTTATGTGGGTGAGAATGCTACTGGGTTAAAGTATCGAAGATGCAAATGGAGGTGTGGGTACTACAGAGACGGGAATAAGGATCCTAAAGGCCAATATCAGAGGGTGTGACTGGAAATGTAAATACAATACAGTGGGATAGACTACATGCCAGTGCTGAATATATACCTGAAGGGATGATGTCAATGACCGATGAGCAAGTACCTGCACACATACCAACCAAATACCCAAAGTGAACAATATCTGAAGAGAATCAAAGATATGAGCTTGTTTTTGACAAATGTGACTATGTGCATGTGTACCTGACCATGACATGAAAAAAAGGTGCCCCGGGGGCTCATGATGAAAAGCGACCCAGGGACTGCTGAAATGTAGGTGACGGGACGTTGATCCCGTGGCTGAAGATGGCTCGAAAAATAGACGCCGTGGGCTCCTAGAATGGTGAGTGGAAGTTTGGCAAAAGGCCTATATATAGCTGTAGGGCCCACATTGCCACCTCATTTGTACCTGCTGCTACAGTGATTTTTCGAGTAGATCCAGAGGAGATTGGGTGATTCAGGGAGCACAAGGTAGCCAATTGACGGTGTGCGAGCTTCAGGTTAGTGGTCTGATCATCCTGCATAGAAATAGGTTTCCAATTTTTGGGCAGGGTAGGTACGGGGGGCCGTACAGGGGTTTTGAGAGATTTTTTCATAGGATGTGGGCCCACATGTGTGGGAGATTCAGTGGGAGGCATGCATATGTGCACGGCAGTCCACTGAATACATGTGCATTGATTCACGTGGGGGAGAATTTAAGGCGCGCCCTAGGGGCGCGCTTGTGACGTGGACAGGCTCGCACTAGTGCGCGCCTGTGGGGTGAACAGGCGCGCACCCAAGTGTGCTTATGCGGTTGACAGGTGCACCCTAGCATGCACCTGTATGGTGAACAGGCGTGCTCACGGGCGCACCTGTGGGAAAAATAGGCGCGCATACGTGCGTGTCTGTAGAGTGAACAGGTGCACATGTGTGCGCGCCTGGGGGTGGTAAAACCATGCCTAAGAGGCAAGGTGGAAGGGTAAAAAGGGAGGCTTTTTGATGTATTGGATGATTGCATTTAACTGATATAAGACTCTGTGTTGTGTGCAGGTGGCTATCAATGACTATGGATGTGTAGTGGCACGAGCGAGAGTGGTCACAGCTGCGAGATGTTGTGGCCAATGTAGGGCCTGCGGTTAGAGCGACTTTAGTAACCAGTGGGTTGCTAAAGTTTTTTGAGTGCCCGTTGATACGGGTACAGGAGTAATTACTCCAGTTCCTACTCTAGATGTGGAGTCCAGACTTGCACTGCTTCCTCATGCGAGGAGAGTAGATCCCCTTCACTGCGGTGGAGGATATCTATTTTTTGACTGGGCTCCCCTTTCGGGGAACACCGCTGTCGACAGAGCCTGTGCTGTTGAGGGACACTCATCTACGGGATGTCACCGAGCGATATTTCTCAGGAGAGCACTACATGTCTGGGACTGTAGTGAGTATTAGTGGTATAGATGACCTGTTGCATCATTGCGTAGCAGCGATGATTGTTCGGGTGTATGGGTCACTCGCGACCCACCGGATCAGTGGTGGCGAGCTACTGGTGATGGAGAGGGTGGTGGTGGGCCGTGAACAGTTCACCTGGGGTTTGACACTGCATGCATGGATGATCACGCAGCTGGACCGTTGTCAGTCCATAGTATTGGGGAGTTTACGTTTGGCTCCATCCTAGTGGCCTGGTTTCTGGAGAGGGTGCCGATGCTACACTCGCGGGTTCTTCTAGAGGCGCCTGGGGTGCGAGAGCCTCGACTGAGGCGGTGGTCTCAGATTTTGGTTTTCCACGGTGGTGGCGAAGGCAGACATTACTTCACGATGCAGGCGGTAGATGCCACAGGTCATACTTCGATACCCCTATGCTGGGGTGGACTTCCGGGGGGACCCAGACATGGTATTGCCTCCTGGGGAGGTTTTTGATCACCGAGGTATGTTTGAGTTTTGTAGATGTTTTGATTTATGTTATGTTTTGATATATTCGTTCATATATATGTGATATAGAGACTGATATGATCTTTTGTTGCTTGTTTGGTGCATGTGCAGATGTGGCACCTCGCGGTCGCGAGGTGGAGTGTCAAAGAGCACCGGTGTAGAGACAGCCAGAGAGGCTGCCACGTGGAGAGAGGCGTGGTCGGGATGAGGCTGCGGGGCGACTGGCAGAGCCCGAGAGGGTAGCGAGGAGGCATCGATTTGACGACCCTGGCGGGGGACCGTCACATGCTCCTCCGGCGGCAGCCGGATTAGACTTTGATGATATACGCCGTCATCTAGAGATGATGTTACAAGACGTGCCTGAGGGCATGTGGATCCGTATCCAGGATGAGGGGTTCCTGGAGCAGTGTATTGGATTACCTCCACCATGGCGGGGGATAGTGCAATGAGCAACTGTGCTCACCGTGATGATGAGTGGACGCCTGCCGCCTAGGCAGGGGGGTCCTGTGGATGTGCCACCACCACCACCTGGGGTAGGTGGGGGTGGGCCACCACCAGCTCCTGAGGGAGGAGCAGGTGGGGGTGCGATAGAGGCACCCTGATCGATGTGTCATGTATATCTTTTTTGTTTTATAGGCTGGTGAGCTGATTTTGTACCGAGGTGTGGCACTGGCCTGTGGGCATATGTATTTTTTGTATGTAAACATTCGGATGGCCTGATAGGCCTCAATATATATATATGAGTATACATCTTTTTTGAGATCCTGGTGTTGTTTATATATGTTTTTTGTTGATAATGATGATGATGTCTATCTTATCTATATGCTGTGACAGGATGTATGAGCTGTTTTTGTATGTGTAGCTTGATGTGATATATGCCAATCTAACACCATGTTAGCTATTTCATCTGTTGTTTGATTCAATTGTCTTGGAATATGTGTAAATGTTATGGAATCAAAATGTCGAGATAACAGTCTAACCTGCAGGTATTTGCGAAAGAGGCACGGATCGCGTACACAGTATACATTGTTGAGCTGGAGCACGACTAGTTGAGAGTCGAGGAAGACGCTAAGGTGACAAATATGATGGTGCTGGGCGTCGGTCAAAAGGCCAATGACAGTGATGTATTCGCCTTGGTTTTTGGTTGCTGGTCCCAAACATATGCCGCTTGAATGTAGCATTTCATGTGAGGGAGTGTAAAGAGCCCAAGAAGCTGAAGCGATATTTATGTCCAACGGCTGGCACCATCAGCGTAACCAATGTGGTAGGCTGGTGGAGGAAGCATCTGTCAATAGAACAAGGGATATTTTTAGATGAGAGGGTAGGAAAAAAAAGATTAAAAACACTAAACAAGAAAAAGTAACCTAAAGTAGCATGACTACTTCTAAACACAAAATTTCTTGAGGTATAACCCATTGACGGGTTCCTTGAGTGAGAAGCCTTCGGGGGAGGTCAGTATGTAGGCGCCTTTGGTGAGGCAATGTTGGATGATGTAAGGGCCATGCCAAAGTGATTCGAATTTTCCATGGCCAAAGGTATCATGGGCGATATCATAGGCCAGAATGAGGTCGCCTTCTCGGAATGAACGAAGGTTGACATGGCGATCAAAGGTAGCTTTGGATCATTTTTTAGCTGCCTCGTTGTTCTGTAATGAAGATCGGCGATCTTCATCCAGTGACTCCAAGTTCAGCAAGTGCTGCTCCATTGGAGAAGTGTCAGTTAATAGCTCAATTGCGGTGCATAAGGTGGGTATTTTGCACTCAATGGGAAGAGTTGCCTCAACCCCATGGACTAAATGGAATGGCGTGAAACCTATGGTGGTTTTTACTACTGTCCGATAAGCCCATAGTGCGGAAAATAACATGTGATGCCAGTTGGTTTTGTGTTTATTAACCGTGCATTGTAACATGGTCTTGAGGACTTTGTTTACTGCCTCGACTTGTCCGTTTGACTGGGGGTAATATGGTGAGGCAAACTCATGAGAGAAGCCTAACCGATATGAGAGTTCGATGAAGATATCATTCTCGAAGTGTTTCCTATGGTCGGAAATGAGTTGGAGTGGTACTCCGAACCTGGATATGACATGATTGAAGAAAAAACGCGCTGCAGTGTCAGCGGTGTTGTTGAAGGTGGGCATAGCTTCGGACCATTTGGTGAAGTAATCGACAGTGACAACAATGTATTTGTGACTATTGCTGGAGGGGGGATTACAAGTCATAAAGTCAATGCCCCATTTACAAAAGGGGCTTACAGTGATGACCGGGTGAAGAAGAGCGGGGGGAGCTTGGGCTTTGTTGGCATAGAGCTGACATTGCTCACATCTTTTCACGGCATGAATGCAATCATGAAACAGGGTAGGCCAAAAGTAACTGGCCCGAATAATATTTTGCGCCATGGAGATACCAAAAAGATGGCCCCCACATGCACCGCGGTGGTAGTCGTTTAAGACTCTGTCGGCCTCGTCAATAGTCAGGCAGTGACGAAGAATGGTGTCGACGCCCCACCGATATAGGATGTTGCCGATGAGGAGATAGCGGGGGGCTTGATGGAGAATGCACCAACGGTCATCTTGTGATAGGTGGTTACCAAAATTTTGAGTTCGTAGGTAGACGAGAAGGTCATCGTACCAAGGATCATCAGAAGCGATGTAAAAGAGATGTTCGTCAGGAAAGTCAGTGTTGACGGGGGCACTAGGTGTGTCAAAGGGAAGGGCCGTGACAAGTTCGGTGAGAACCAAGGCCTTCTTACTCTTAGGTGTTGAAAACTCGAGGTTGTACTCCTGAAGGATAATGATCCATCGAGCGAATTTTCCATTAACTTGGCGACGGCTGAGCAAGTATTGCATGGGCTTGGAATTTGCGACGACCTTGGTGGTGCGAAGCTGAATGTAATGGCGCAGTTTCTGGACTGCGAGGACGACTGTGAGAGCAAGTGTCTCTTCGTGTCTGTACTTCAAGGGTGGTCCTGAGAGGTTCTTACTAACGTAGTAAATGACATGTTCATGATTGTCATCTTTGAGCTGGACGAGGATGTCGGCTACTGATACAGCTGATGCTGATACGTAGAGGATGTAGTCGCGATTATAGTCAGGTGCACTAATCAAAGGTGCATTTGAAAGTGCTGTTTTGAGGTCATCAAATGACTGTTGGGCATAATTGTCCCAATGAAAGGGGATGTCGTGACGTAGTAAGTGAAGGATACCATGTGCGCGTATGGCGTAATCAGGAACAAAGCATCTGAGGAAGTTAGCTTTGCCTTGCAGACTATGCAGTTGTCGTAAATTCCGTGGAGGTGGAATTTTGGTGATGTCTTTGACTTTGAGGGGGTCCACAGTAATGCCACTTTGGGAGACGATGAAACCGAGGAGACGCCCAGCGGTGACACAAAATACACACTTGAGAGGATTCAAGTGGATGTTATACTGACGACACCGTTGAAAAATGATTCGTAAATCATCAAGATATTGGGTGCGTTTCTTGGAGCGAGTTGTGAGGTCGTCCAAGTAGGGGAGGATGATTTCAGCCAGATCGTGAAATATGTATGTCATCGCCCGTTGGAAGGTTGCACCGACATTTTTTAAGTTGAAAGGCATGACACGATATGCAACAGTACCCCACGGGGTAATGAATGTGGTTTTGTATTGATCGGCTAGGTGGATTTGAATTTGGTTATAGCCAGAGAATCCATCCATAAAGGAGAGAGCCTCGTGGCCCGCGTAGTCGTTGATAATCTGATCGATGAAAGGCGTTGGGAAGTTGTATTTTGGACATGCGTTATTGAGATCGCGAAAGTCTGTGCAAACGCGGATAGTGCCCTATTTTTTTTCGACAGGTACAGGGTTGGAAACCCATGAAGTGTAAGCGATGGGATAAATAAATCCGACTGTACATAATTTGTCAATTTCGGCTTTGATAGCCACGGCCTTGGAAGGGTGTAGTGGTCGCTGTTTCTAGAGAATGGGTGTGATGTCAGGCCAGGTGTCGATGCGATGCTTGAAAATAGATGGATCGAGGCTAGGCATCTCCGCGTATGACCAAGCGAAGATATCCCTGTATTCTTGGAAGAGGGCCTTATATGCGGCAATTTCCTGAGGAGTGGAAGCAGCTCCAATGATGATTTCTTCGACGACGTTGTTTTTAATGGAAATGTTGATTTTGATGGTGGGGGAAATGTTATCCATGTTGCCTTCTTCGAATGCATCAGGGGCAGGAATGGTATTTTTGAACCAATTGATAGGTCCAGATGGGATAAAATCTTTGGTTTTGACCGCATACATGGGGTTTTGATTAGGAGGCATGAGGGCTTCCTGTGGGAGGAAGAGTGCACGATGATGTAGTGCATCCCAGGGAGAGTCTGGGCTGTGTAGCTCTTCCAGTATTTCCTCGTCGTTTTGGAAATGACGGGAATATAAGGGGTCGTGATGAGTGATCTCAGTGCTAGTGTGATTGCCCCCTGCTGGAGCAGCAAGGGGAGGGGTACAAGCAGAGGGTGAGGGTTCACTCGACATAAACCATATGTTGAAGTACTGAGGGGTACCCATGGTGGTTGGGTGGAGGGTCGCCGTATGAACAGGAGAGTTGGGGGGGTTGCAGGGTAGATCCTCAGTGACGTCATTTAAGAACCATGGAGGTGATGGGAGTGCCTCGGGCTCTGGAGAAATGACATGACGATCCTCGGGTGGTGAAGTAATGTCAATTATCACCTCGGTGGTTTGGTGACGTAGGGCCACTTGATGTTGCCTGTAGGCAAGGATCATAGGACATTGGTATGTAAAATGGGCTAGTGAATCGCAGAGAGAGCAAGGGAATATCATACGTTCATTAATTGAAGTAGTGACATAACGAATGTCAGTGATGTTTGAAGAGGACGTGGCGGGGCGTGGGTTGTTCTGGA